>JAJMAO010000087.1:0-73539 GCA_030572575.1 Scheffersomyces insectosa
TACATCGGTTCCTTCCTGATGGCCTTTTCAAAGCAATGAATTGAATGCTCAATACAGTGCGCGCTAACAAGCGTGACCACAGTCAACTTTTTTTATAGGGGGTTTACGAATGATTTCTACTTTACGTCAATTCATTATTCATTTTCCAACTTTCAATGGATTGCGAATACTTTATCTGTGAGAGCCCCATAATAAGAAATTGTGAACGAATGAATGAGCAGCCACTTCGTGCTAACTTTGTCATTTGTTGGCGCCATAATTTGTATTCTTCAGAACCTTTTTCTTCAAAGGCAAACGTATTCTTTGGCAACAGTAAGGTAGTTTTCAGCAACTAGAAAATGTAAACTCCAAGAGTCTCTGTGCGCCTTAATTTGTATGACTTCGGCGCCAGCTTAAATCTTTAGTGAACGAATTATTGTTAATGGGGTGCGAATTTTGGTTGGAAAATACTGTACAGAACATAAGTAATTGTATCATCCTGCACATATATACAATTCATAAGATGAAGTACTGTATTGTTGAGACCTGTTCTGTTGACCCATAACAGCGGGCTACAGCTATCAATCATGATGTGCAAACACTCTCCTCCTGAGTTATTATTTGCATATAAACTGGGAATTATTTAATCTTCGTACCTTTAAGTTTCGTGTTTGTTGAGTGAACTTCTTGTGAAAATACTATATGCGAACGTCCATTTCAACGAGCGTTTCCATTGGCAAGTTTGTGAAGCAATCACCAGTTTCTTTCGTTTATGAGCAGTTCTTGGAATTTCTGGTTTGACGAAATGGGAAGTACGGGAGAGAGAGAAAGCAACGATGTACTTTATACATTTATTAACGGGCTGTGGGGAAAGTGATGGCATTGAACTAAACATAAAATATCCGACTAAACCGTGGTCTCTGAGCCTCATCTGATCGCTAAACAAGTTCTTACCTAGCCATCAGAGAGCTTGAGACAGTAGCAACCAAAAGGAGTGTTTCAATTACCCTGACATAGCCCTATTGGTGCAAAGTAGTCTAGTTGAGCCCTGATATCTATAGACAAAAGAGCAATCCTGCACTAAAAAAATTCCTAATTTTGCACTCATAGTATTAATTGTAACAAGCCTTGTAGCAACTTTTCCAGTAACCCAAAATGTAAGCGTTCACATTCAGCAGGCCAATGAGGTAAGTGTGAACAAAGAAAGAAAAACTTTTCATAAATCCAGCTTTTGGGAAAAGGAATTGCAGCAAAGCCGGAATGTAGAATGATATCGTCGTGTGAGATTACCTATAGAAAGGTCTTGTCCGTATCTTCCCATCAAGAAACTATCGTAATCTCTATTAACACATAACTTAAATTCTGCACTCTCACACACTAGTGCGATTCTGTCTGAAATTGACAAATTCAAAGTTTCGCCAATTCACCCAAATCCCAAGCCCATTAGGAGCACGTTCCGCTTAGAAAAAACACAGTAACCGATACCTGTGCAGAAACAAGCTATTTATATGTGCAGGACATTCCGAGGGCATTGCCAAATATTTGCACGTTTTCGTTCTCAGCCTTTCAGCTGTGGTATGCTTCAGCCAGAACTTTTGCTTCTATAAAATTTGGCATCGATTGCGCTCTCCAAGGTGCCTTGAATTGGGTAGTTTTTTTTGGTATCTTTCTCTATATTGTTGCAGCTTCTGTAGCATTCTCTTGTAAAATTTGCAGCCCCAGCGATACCAAGTCAAATTAATTTTCACCGGTATGCCTGTACAGAGCCACCTGTCAATGTTTTTGGGGCACACGGGTTAACAGCGGCAAAGAGCAATACCAACATCACCAAATTACACAGCAACAAAGGTAAACAAATGTCCAGTCAAACTCATACCTCCCTCCTCTAAATTCCAAGAGGTCACCCTGTACCCTTGATCCATTTCTCCTTATCTTCCCTAGCCACATCCTGGATGCTGTCTTCCTCTTGGAATAAGCACGTGACCTCTGCTTTTCCCTTCTCGCTCTTCCGACCATACCGATTGACAGTTCCGACCGGTTGCAGACACACGTTTGTAGCCCTCGTGCAGCACCCTATTCTAGTCAATTTTAGCAGTTGCTTATAGAAGTGATTTCATTCCGAGCTTAAACTCTTTTAAGTGAAGGCTCATAATGATAAGGGTTATGATCTCATTTGTTCATTGACAATTGTCTAAACCGATAGCAAAGAAAGGGGCTTGCTTTTTCTGTTTTTTAGCAAGTGGGACAACGGCCAGGGTTGGGATTGCTGATATATATAGTCGTGAATTCTCTCTCTACCTCTGGCTGGGAGCAGCGATAGGGACTACCGGCAACTGGCACAATTCGTCTCGACTAGTAAAGCAATCAACCGGGACTATTTCGTCTTATCAGTCTCTACTTCGACGGACAAAGCAATAAAAATATAGTAAATCATTTACCATGATAAAGGTGTATACTTCTCTTGCTAAAAGATTGATCATTGTCCTGCTGTTATTTCTAGTCTTCCTCTTTCCTATTCAATATTATGGAAAAGCAAACATCGCTCATCACATCAAGGGTTACTACTCGGACCCCAGCATTGGGAAACACAGAATCTCAGACTTCTCTCCGTATGAGGCTTCTGTCATTTTCCCACGAGACTTCAGCATCAACAAGGGTGGTGACAACTTCACCGAATTGTACATAAACCACTTGGGAGAAGACTCCAACAACGGGACAATTATTCAGTACACGGGTGATTCCTCTGCACTCACGAATAAGATCTTGAAAAATACATACAAGAAACATGAAATCTCTGTCTTTGATGCTAACCGTGAGACTAAGAATTGTGGCAGGTTGAGAGTTGACACTGATATTGAAATTGCCAAGTACGATCAGGTAGATCATCACCTTGACCGTATGGCCAAGAAGCTTATTTCACAACTCGAAAATGATGATGCTTTCAAGGACTTGAGAGGGTTCTTCAATGGCGACTTGCAGAAACAAATTAAGTCCAATACCTTGCATCACCATTTCTTCAAGTTCGCGGGTACATCCGTTTGGTTGGAACAGCATGGTGTACACTACATGATATCTCGTGTTCTTTACAACGTGAAAGGTCTGAAAAGGGGCCCATCTTTGAGTCTTACATATGCGCAAGTTTTCAATGAAAAATGGCAAGAGATGAAGGATGTTGAGTTAGTTTACCCTACCAGACATCCAAACAGTAACGATATCGTTTATAAAAATGGCAAATTTCCAAGTTTTCTACCTATCCCATTCTACAGCGATTCCAACTACCAACCACACAGATTCTACGGTGCCGAGGATCCAAGATTATTGCTTGTTAAGAATGATATGGGCTTTGAAGAGCCATTGATGGTATTCAATGCATACCACAGAAAGATCAAAAATAAGGTACTTGTTAGTGAAAATTCAATGAATATCACTTTCGGATTTTATAGACTGATGTTCCTTTGCTGGCCCTTTCAATATCAGTTGGGTAAAATTAATGTGGATGATGTTAGCAATCCAGCTACCGATAAAGTTGTTTATAACAAGGTCATTGAATTAAGAAGAGAAAACACTGAGAGGCTAAGTATTCAGAAGAATTGGACACCGTTCGTGGATGTATCTGAACGCGACCCATACGACAAGCATATCTATTTCATCTACAGATGGGCTAACTTGGAGATATTGAAGTGTAAGTTGATTGAATTCAATCAAAATGGTGAATCCCAGTGTTCTTTTGTCTATAAAAGAAATCCTGATTTGAAAGAGAATACTGCGGTTGGTCCAATGAGAGGAGGAACTGAAATGCTTCCATTTAATCTCCACGGACACACAGCTTGGATTGGCTTTGCACGAGCACATATCAAGAAATGTGGATGTGGTCTGGGTATGTACAGACCCAATCTAGCCGTCATCGTTAAACATGGAGATGAGTATAAGGTCAGCTATCTCTCTTCATCGATTACTTTCGATATTCCGATGGTTGGATGGACGAATCCAAAAAAGCTTTGTAGATATAATGACCCAGATGCTTTGATTCCTAATGGTATCTCTTCTTGGGACACCTTGGGAAATGATGACTATATGACTTTAACCCTTTCTGTGGCAGATGACTCTGTCCATGTTATTCATATTAAGAACTTACTTCAAAGGGTTAAGCATCTTGCCAGATCTGAAGATCCACAGCGCGGGTTTGATGAAAATACCGTTGAATGTACCCTCAAGAAGTCGGCACAGTTTTGTAGGCTGTATGGTATGCAGCAAAAGAAGCTTGCCGAAAAACACTAGAATTACATATAATAAATGTTCATGAATTAAAATCATTGTAGATAATACATTATTTTGTAAATTGCACCAAAATTTGCAAAATCTTGACCAAAAATTTCTAAATCGTATTTAACTACGATCATTTCCAATAAGGCTGTAACAGATTCGAATTATTACCACCAATCATACTCTGCTCTTTTGTTAGCCCCTTTCTCTCCTATATTTGGAAATTTGTAGGTTTCTGATTTTATTGTTTGGTCTCAGTATGGCGCAGGAGCGCATGTTATACTACTCCTTCACTCTATCCTGGCTGAAAACACGGAATAACCCAGTTTAATAGTTGATTTAAGCAAAATCAAAACAACCAAATACTCCACTGATTTTGCTTCTGCAGAAACTCCATCTTTTGTCTTGGACAGATCAAGTTCATAGAAGTTTAAAGTATGTAAGAGTTACGAGACACTAAAGCCCACATACCTCAATGCTCAAGAAGAATCCTGAAAACCGCCGACTGAGGCCTGATTAGCCAGCTTCCTTGATAAAACTCACCCAACCACAGAATATGCCTCATATTCCATAGTAACACCACAAAGCCTTCTACGACAAACCCATGCTACCACTCTCACAGTTGCAAAATGAATGCAAAATCAAAAAGCTGCAAACTGATAATAATACTTCCTGCAGATAAATAGCAATAGAGATGGTTGAAAAAAATTCTGATATCTTTCACTTTACGTTTAAACGATTTATACCTTTGAAAAGATAGTGGAAACAATGTCTGAGAGAGGGTTCAATGCAGTTTCCTCGGTGAATGAGGACGTGTTTACACCTTTGAGCCACTATGGTCCCGTTACCGGCTTGAAAATTTATAAGAACTACGTTCTAGCTGGAAATGGATGCATATTGAAGATCTTCGAAGTCAACCGTGAAACCAATGATGTAACGATAGTATTTTCGCAACTGGTGTTCAAGAGAAACAAGATCCATAATATCTCAGTAAGTCCATCTGGGGAGAGAATCGTGATAAACGGAGGAAGATCTTTTGCCGTTTTAAACTTGCCAGAATTGATCAGCTCTACGGAGAAGATCAATGTTTCTGAGAAAGCCATTAACGAATGGATCATCACTTCAGAATTCTTGGGAGAAGATCAGTTGTTGATTTTGAACTCACATAATACAATTTACCAAGTGGATGTGTCAGATTGTGAGTTAGAACAAAAGTTTAAATTACTTGATACAATTGACTGTAACGAAAAGTCTATCTTGTACAGTGGTTCGATCAGATTACTAGACGATGGAAGAGTCTTAATTGCAGCAGGAACAGTCATGAGCGGTGTTCTTGTGTGGGATATGAAGTCAAGACACATTGTCCACAACTTAACAGAACACGAAGGGTCTATTTTTGGCGTGAAAATAGATTCTACAGGCAAGTATTTAATCTCATGTTCCGACGATAGGTCGATCAAACTATACGATTTCGAAGAAGGACGCTTATTAGCAGCAGGTTGGGGACACGGTTCAAGGATTTGGAACCTTGATTTCTTCAAGAATATCGCAGATGGGGTAAGAATAATGAGTACCGGAGAGGATTGTACTGTCAGGATATGGAAATATGAGCCTGGAAAAGAATTATTAGTTCAGCAGCAATTGTGGGAAAATGTTCACAGAGGTAAGCATGTATGGTCAGGAGACATAGATGATGTAAACTTGCAAGCTTGTGTTACAGGGGGCGCTGATGGAAGAATCAGATTGCACGATTTGCTGACAAGAAAGGGATCCACAAAAGAATACACATTGGACCTCATTTTTGAGAAGTCAGCCATTAAGGGGAATAAGAAAGAGATAATAACGGAATACTTCGAATTGCCAAATTTGAATTACTTAGTCTTATCCACTTCTCACGGGAATATTATAGTTTTTGATGAGGTTCACAATACATTTACAAGAGTTGAACTTGACTCCGACGAAACAGAAAAGTTTGTGAAATTTGGACTTATGAAGGGCTTCAAAGACATCAATACAGTCATTTTATGTACCAGAAATGGTAGCCTACTTTTCCTTCATTTCACCGACGGAGAAATTCAACCAAAAAAGACATGGTTAAATGATACCTTCTTGCAAAGCAATAAGGTTACTAACTTCATGGTTGAAAATGACAAGCAAAAAGGTATTTACTACCTCTTTATTGATTCGCCTAATCCTAATACTCCATTCATCTTGAGAGAATTCAAGACTGAAAAAGGACAATTGACTTTGACAAAAACTGTTCTCTTGAATCAGCCACACCAAACAAGTTTTACGACCACAGATATGGTTATCGATACCACCAATAATTGGTTAATCTTAGGGTCAAGATATGTAACTTTAGCTGTGTATGATTTGAATTCCGGAGAGGAATTTTTGGATTTACAATTAATTGGAAAGAAACTTGCATCAGGTGACACTATTACTTCCGTGTCTATTATTGAATCTACACCTAAAGCGGTTTCAGTCTTAGTTACTGTGAGGGACGGTGTCTACATGTACATACAAATCCTGCAAGCAGATTCGAAGTTTCATTTAAGCATTTTCCATCACAACAAAATCTCAAGAGGCTTTATTGAGGGTGGACATCTCGAAAATCAAAATCTTATTCTTTACGGGTTTAAGTCTTCATATTTCTATGTTTGGAATGAATCCAAGCAATTGGAAATTACCAATGAACTATGCGGAGGTGCTCACAGACAATGGGAGCTATTTAAGTACGAGAACTCCATAGGTGCAATGGATTATAAATTTGTGTATATCAACAAATCAACTTTGCATGTGAAGGAACATAACGGAAGATTCACTTCCTCTAATTATGGTTTGATTAACGATGGAACGCACGGTAGAGAGATCAGAGACCTTGCAATTTCTCCAAAGTCATTGGAGGACGGCTCTAGATTGCTTATGACTGCTTCCGAGGATACTACCATTAGACTAAACAAGTTGCATTCTAACGGTGTAATTGAAAACTTTTGGAGCTTGAACAACCACATCTCGGGTATGCAAAGAGTTAAATTTTTAAACCAGCAATACTTTGGCAGTTCAGCTGCCAATGAAGAATTCCTCATTTGGAGATTAGACAAATTCAACAATGATATTCCCGTATCTTCTGAATATGCCAGATTAAAGCCCGCAAGTGATAATCCAGACTTGCGTATCATGGACTTTGACTCATACGAATATGACAATGGTTTCATAATAGCTACAGTCTATTCTAACTCCAACATAAAGATTTGGTCGTTTGACATTCCAAGCAAACATTTCCAATTGGTCGTTGACGACTTCTACTCTACCTGTTGTATTTTGAATGTTCACTTCCTCCCCTTTGGTGATAACGTACTCGTACAAATAGGCGCAACTGACGGTCATCTTTCTATTTGGGACTTTAGCAAGTCTTTATCGGCATTCAAGAGGGAGCAATCAACGTCAAAGTTGGGTAAGGCACTCGTGAAACAGCAGCTACACCAGAACGGTATAAAGGGAGTTTTGATAAAAAAGCTTGCAAGCAAGTATAGAATCATTACAGGTGGTGATGATAACTCCCTTGTTTTGTCAGAGTTAACTTCCCAGAATGAACAGCTTTTATTGGAGACATTGGACTTTGTAGAAGAAGCTGCTTCGTCTACCATCACTTCGATTTCCTCTGCAAGCGAGGATTCTTTCATTGTGACTTCTGTTGATCAAATTGTGAGGAAGTGGAATGTAATCAATAGCAGCTTACAATGCGAATCCGCCAGATATACTACCATAGCCGATACTGGCTGTAGTGATTCTGTAGCCGTTGGTGATGAGACAATAATTGTGATCGGTGGTGCTGGTGTCAGTTCTTGGAACTGTTGAAGACAACAGCATTAATTTAAATAGCATTCATACAATAATAAATTATAGATCAATGATAATATTAATAATAACTAGATACAAAAAGAATTCTATATGTACTAAAAAGAGCGCATGTGCAAGGTTATCTAACTCGTCTTAGATGAATCCCCCACTGTAACTTAGAGCTTTAACAATCTCAAGTTGAAAGTGGTGTCATTAATAGTCTGCTCTTCATCTATGATAACAGAATCAGCAGCAGCCTCGGAGAAGCCTTCAATCGGCTTCTTGGTACAGTTGATTAACAAATCCTCGTTATTCTTCAACACGGACTTGAAGTCAACAGTGTCGTTGATCAACTTGTATTCAACCTTGACATCGTCGGTGGTGTTTAAACCAGCCTTCTTACGCAATCTCTGGATACGGTTGATCAATTCTCTTGCCAAACCTTCATTCTCCAATTCAGGGTACATATTCACATCCAAAATGATTAATGTATCCTGTTGGGATCTAGCTTCCTGTCCCTTTGCGGCTATATCAGCTGGCAAACCACGTTGAACTTGCAAATCTTCTCTCACTAAGTCAATACCATCCACAGTAATTTTACCAGATTCAGCAAACTTTTGGACGTCAGCAGAAGTGACGGATGGCAAGGCAGCTTTAACCTTCTTAGCATCACCCTTCAACTTCTTACCTAACACTGGCCAGTCGGCAACAGCAGTGTATTCAACACCGTATTTAGCCTCGTCGGAAGTGATAACAATGTTTCTAACGTTCAATTCGTCGGAGATGTAACCCTTCAAAGACTCAACATCCTTTAAGTAACTTTCATTTTCATGCAAGATAACTAATTCCTTTAATGGTGTCTTTAAAGAGATAGTCTTCTTCTCTCTGATGTTACGTCCCAATTCGATAACCTTTTGCATTCTGGCAACGGCTACTTCGATGGCTTCATCGTAGTACTCTTGTCTCACACTTGGGTAGGATAAGAAATGTACGGATCTAATGTCCTTGATCTTAGGGTTGACAGAGAAAGATTCTAAAGTTTCTTCATTGAAGTACTCTTTGATTCTCTGGTAAATGTTGTCTGCCAAGTATGGAGTAAATGGTGCCATTGCTCTGGACAAAGTCAATAAAGCTTCAGCTAAAGTGTTAAGACCCATCTTGGTATCTTGGATGCTGACACTAGAGTATCCCTTGATACGACGACGGTTGAAACGGATATACCAGTTAGTCAATTCGTCAACAAAAGATAACAATTTTGGAACGACGGTATACAATCTGTAACCCTTCATTTCCTCATGAATAAACTCAATCAAAGATTGAATAGAAGCCAATAACCATTTGTCCATAACGTTAGTGGAGATGAGCTTATCGTCATACTTGAAGACCTCGTTATTGTCCTTCTTGAAGATGTCAACAGCATCCTTCAAGAATTTATAGGAGTTGTACCATGGTAACAAAACGCTAGACACAACTTCTCTGACTCCTTCTTCTTTGAATTTCAATGTCTCAGCTCTTAAAACTGGTGAGTTGATCAAGTACAATCTCAAAGCATCAGCACCGTAGTTTTCCAATACAATGCCAGGATCTGGGTAGTTCTTTAAACGCTTGGACATCTTCTTACCATCAGCAGCCAATACGATACCAGTGACGATGACATTTTGGAATGGAGCAGTTTTGAATAAATGGGTACCCAAAACAGTTAAAGTGTAGAACCAACCTCTGGTTTGGTCCAAACCTTCAGAGATGAAGTTAGCTGGGAAAGCATCCAAGAACTTCTTCTCGTTCTCAAATGGGTAGTGCTGGGAAGCAAAAGGCATGGAACCGGATTCGAACCAACAGTCAAAGACTTCTTCAATTCTCTTCAATTCACCCTTACCCTTCTTGGATGGAATGGTGATTGAATCAATGTTCTCACGATGAAGATCAGTAATGTCGTCGCGTCCAGACAATTTCTTCAATTCGTCAATGGAACCGATACAGACAATTTCCTCGAAGTCCTCAGAAACCCATAATGGGATAGGAGTACCCCAGTAACGATTTCTGGAAATGTTCCAATCTCTTGCGTTAGCAATCCAGTTAGAGAATCTCTTTTCCTTGATGTTACTTGGAACCCAGTTGGTTCTCTCGACATTTTCAAGCATCTCTGGGATGACTTCTCCAATACGGACAAACCAAGCTGGAACAGTTCTGTAAATCAATGGAGTATCAGATCTCCAACAGAATGGGTACGAGTGCTTAGCTTGAGAGTTGACCAAGATACGACCGTTCTCAACCAATTTCTTGATGATGGCCTTGTCAGCATCCTTGAAGTATTGACCCTTAAATTCAGGGACGTTTCCGTTCATGTTACCAGAATCGTCAACAACACAAGGTGGTTGTCTGTATTCGTTGATCAAACCGTTCTTGGTGGCAGCGTTGAAATCCTCTTCACCATAGGATGGAGCTTGGTGAACAATACCAGTACCAGAGTCGTTGGTAACGTAGTCGGCAAGAATGACCTTGAAGGCAACATCCTTGAACTCTTCGTAGAAGTAGTCAAACAATGGGACATACTTGAGGCCCTCTAATTGCTTAGCTGGGATCTTCTCAACAACCTTGTAGTTAGCAGCCTTTGGCTTCTTGTACAAGGTAGAGATCAAGGCTTCAAGCAAAATGAAATGCTTCTTCTTGTCCTCATCCCAAATCTTGACGTACTCAAAGTTAGGGTTAACAGCTAAGGCAATGTTAGCTGGTAAGGTCCATGGAGTAGTAGTCCAAGCGACCAAGATGGTGTTCTCATCATCGACCAATGGAAAACCAAGAGTAATGGCTGGATCATTGACATCTTTATAGTTCTGTTGAGCTTCAAAGTTCGACAATGGGGTGGTACAAGCAGTGGAGTAAGGCATAACTCTCAATCCTCTGTAGACAGAGTCTTTGTCAAACAACTGCTTGAAAGCCCACCAAACAGATTCCATAAATGTAGGGTACAAGGTCTTGTAATCGTTGTCCATATCGATCCAACGACCCAATCTCTTGATAGTCTTACGCCACTCGTCAGCGTATCTCATGACAATGGCTCTACATTCGTTGTTGTAGTTGTCGATACCCATTGCGTAAACATCTTCTTTCGAGGTGATTCCCAACTTTTTGTCAATTTCGTGTTCAATTGGTAAACCATGGGTATCCCAACCAAAACGACGTTCTACATAGTGACCGTTCATGGAAGCATAACGAGGGATGACATCTTTAACGGTAGACTGCAAGATATGACCGTAATGGGGAGTACCTGTGGCGAATGGAGGACCGTCAAAGAAAGCGAAAGGAGGGAGATCTTTGGTAAGCTCCAAGGTTCTTTGGAAGGCATCGAGATCGTCCCAAAGCTTGATAACTTCTTCTTCCTGTTTAGGGAAGGAGAACTGACCAGATGGTGCTTTCTCGTCAGACATGGTGGCAGTAGCAACGAAAAGCAAACGGGTACGTTACTTATGAGGAACAGAAGTGGTTCTTGTACTCCGTTGAATTCAACGGATTTCTATGAGTAATTGAAAAATTTTGACCTAGTGCTGACATAATCATTTTATATGGTAGCGCCAAATTAGTCATAATGGCGTCTAAAGAAGGAGGAAGAAGACAGAGGAACGACGTACGGGGTTTGATGGGAAGAAGAAGATTTGGAGTGTGACCAGTCACTGCATGACAAGGTTGGATGATGTGGTTGAATTTGATGGGAAAAATGATGATTGCTTTTGATGTTGTTTGTTTTGTTGTCGATGTTCTGCTTAGTTATCAGTGGGACAGCTCATGAGTGAGTGACGGTATAATTTGTAAGATTGGTGAGTGTTGTCATGACTGCTGGTTTCAGAAGAAAAGCGTGATAGCATTCCTGATGAGCCGCCATTCCCAGTTATGGACTATTATTTGCAGCCGGTTCGTTGCTTCTTTGTCGAACTGCTGATAAGGAATTTCGTAACAGCCGTGGTTGCTTAGAGTTGTTGCAAAAATATAGTCACGAGCGATACGACACTAGTGATAAGACAAGAACACAGGCAGTTGAAGTGATTCGATCATTTTCCGTCTGCATCAACTTGCAATCATACCTCACTTACCTACATTAGAAGATATTTCTCCATTTCTGATCTCGTTCACACAAAACAACATACTAGTCCATACAATTCATCTTACTTATGTAACGTTCCCTTTAACTGAAGAATAACCGGCGCTACCAAAATGTAAAACTACTAGAGAGCGTATACCATGTGCAGGAGCCAGTATCCAGGATTTTGCATTTCATTAATTTTCATCTTTCTTTAGGAGTGTTATTCTCTTTCTCTTGTTCTTATACAAGGGACTTAGTTGTATGGCTGTATACTTGGATGATTACGAATGAGGCGTTCAGGAAGCTGCTCTTGAAGTGCACGAATGGAAAAGTTCCAAGGAATATTGGAATAGCTCTATCTGGAGGTGTAGATTCCATTTGCCTAACATATCTTTTGGTTCAATATAGAAAGCACTTCGATGAGCTGTTGCAAATTCATGCGGTCACTATAGATCATAAATATAGAAACGACTCGGGAGAAGAAGCCGTCAAAGTAGGCGACATCGTTAAGAAATGGGGTGTGAACCATGTGGTAAAATCTTTGGAATACGACCACAGCGTTCACGACATCAGCAATTTCGAAGAGGTAGCGAGAATGAAGCGGTATTCGACTTTTGAAGAAGTATGCCATTCGCTCGGTATTCCAGGTTTGTTTGTGGCACACAACCTCAATGATCAGTTAGAGACTTATATCCAAAGGTTACAGGGTAACTCATCAATTTTTGGTCTAGCCGGTTTGAAATCGAATACTTCCTTGCCATTACAGCAGCAGGCTCCGTTCAGTCATGGAGAGAGAATAAGTGTTTATAGGCCATTGTTACCCTTTGACAAGCGTGATATCATTGCGACATGCACGGAAAATGGCGTCTCTTGGTTTGAAGATTCCACCAATTCTGACATTAACTTGACGAAAAGAAACTTCCTAAGACACCTCATTAATGTGGAAATTCCACGGAAACTAGAAAGTTCAAGAGAGCCAGAATGGCAATCGGTTTCTAAAGAGAATTTAGTGAAAACTCATCATGAAATTGCAGGCTTGGCAGAATTACTTCAAACAAAAGTAGATCGTTTATGGAGACTCCTTGAAGATGACAACTTAATAGAAATAGATCATAGAAATGCTAGTTTGCTGATCCAATTTTACCCAAAAATACTAGAAGAAAGCAATACTATTGTTGTGAGTAAGTATTTGTATCAAGTACTATTCCCATTCTCATCAATAAGGCATTATCATTGGGCTTACGCGAAGCTTGAGAGACAGTTGGTTCCAAGACTCATAAGGGCAGTAAATGATGGAAAGGCAGATGCAAAGCTCACGTATTTGAATTTGACCTTTACATTTGAGAGAACTACCAGTGGAGATATAAAAGTTAAAATTTGCCGGCAACCTGTGCTAAGAGAAGGAACTCAGGAGA
Source organism: Scheffersomyces insectosa (assembly GCA_030572575.1). Lineage (NCBI taxonomy): Eukaryota > Fungi > Ascomycota > Pichiomycetes > Serinales > Debaryomycetaceae > Scheffersomyces > Scheffersomyces insectosa. Next base: position 13,579 of record JAJMAO010000087.1, read on the forward strand.
TGTCGTATTGCTGTAGTGTGACAAATAACTGGTCCAAATGGGAACTATTCGATAGACGGTTTTGGTTAAGGTTTTCATGGACTTCTGCAAAGGGAGAGAATGACTCTAGGAAAATTCAGATCGTTCCGTATAATCATAGGAAGCATCTCCGCAGAATTGATGATACCATACGGGAGGGCAACAAATTCAGTGCTGACATGAATGCTGTTCCAGTTGTATTTGTAGGAGATACGATAGTTGCATTTCCCACCTATGGCCACAACAGCGAGAAGGATCTTGTATTTCAGTGGTATCCGAAAGATAATGTATATAGACCAAATGATAGACTGTAGATTTATGTATATACTGTAATGACGACAATGACGATACTAATTGAGCTGTATCAAGCTGGAATCCAGTGTATCAAAAACTGAAGAAAAAGTGCTAAACAAGAATGAACTCGTTCCCGAATTGGCTTGCAACTTCTAACATACCAATCACCTAGGACCATTTTGCAGCCAGAGTATCTCTCCTGACAGAAGTTCTGCTTTTGACAGCATGCTATGCTTGTATTTATCTGCAGGCACGGATATCCCATAATTTAGCTACTTATAGTGTGACAGTTACAGAGATGGAGTCCCATCAAAAGACACACGAGAACCATGAAATTGTGAATGTTATGACTCAACACTGTTTTAAACCCACAATTATAGATGTCTATCTACCTTTAACTACATTCACCAATGGCTAACCCTACTTTTACCAACCTAAGTTTATCCCATACTACACCATAGTTAAGGTATATTCCTGCATTTCACCCCTCTCTCCAGCTCCCACATGCAGGCAGTATCCAGCCCAAATTCAACGCTAACAAAAGTTCAAGTTTAACGTTTTGTAGTGTTCATTTGATGTTCTGTTCTTGTTGTTCGTACTAGCCAGTCAGCCTCAGCATCAGCACCTCGTTGTGTCGAAGAACCCAGTACAATGCCCTCAACTTCATACGTTGACTTGGCTGGAATAGCGACGGGAGGTACACCAAGATTGGGGCAAACTCCTCGGTCGGTCTATACCAATAGCAAGTCGTCTTCTTCCCATGCCAAGGTCAATTTGCTGTCACAGCCTTTGAAAGTGGGCCATCAGAGAGTAAATATCGACGTGGACCTCGCTAGAAATAGAATAGAGGGGTTTACAGAGATAACGATTTTTCCTTTCTCCAATAACTTGAAGGTAATCAAATTGGATTGTAGAGAAATGAGAATTAAGGACGTTTACGTGAACAACAGTAGAAACACGAATTACATCCACAATGATATCTTATACATCAACGACGAGACATATTTCGATGAGTATGTTGATACGGGAATGGTCTCCATTTTTGATTTGTACTCAGATGAGTTTTCCATTCATCAGCACCATTTAATAAGGCAGAAACTCAACCATGTATTTGGAGAAATGAACATAGACCCAGAATATTTGGCCGCAGAAGGATCAAGCATCGGAAACACAGAAGAGCTTCAAATTATGCTTCCAGAAAACCTCAAATTCGAATTAACAGATGTCAATACCTTTCATACCCCAGGAAGTCACCCCTCAACTTTAACCCCTTTACATCTCAAATCAAAAAACACACTGGGCGATGTATATACACCAATTCAGCTCAAGATTGAATATGAGCTTGTAAACCCCAAAAATGGAGTAAACTTCGTTACAAATAGGAACGCTGATAAGCGTAATTGGCATGCGTACACAATGAACTCAAGCTTCAATATTGCGACGTCTTCATGGGTTCCATGTATTGACAATCTTTGGGACCGCTGTACATGGTCCATAGAAATAAATATACCTAGAACCGTGAAAGATATAGGGAATCCTCGTATTATAGGTTCAGCAGAAGCCATGAAAGGCTACAAAAACAAATTGAAGAAGCGGAGAATAACGGGACCGAATGGCGAGGATGAAGACATAGATGACGAGGAGGATGAAGATGACGATGACGAAGATAATGAAAACTATGATCTTGTGGTGTGCTCGGGTGATTTCAATAACGATAAAGAGACTCCTCATTCCATTGATCTATCGAAAAAGGTTGTATCATGGTCCATTTTTAATCCCGTGTGCGCCCATCACGTTGGTTGGGCTCTAGGCTGTTTCGAGAGTTTTGTGATTTCTGATGCAGTCGATACTAATAGAGACACTGAGGAAGAAGCGAAAACGGCAGAACAGATCTTTGACGACATAGATAAAGATGGAGCTAGTTCTCCCATCACTATTTATTGTCTCCCAGATCAACTTGAAATGGCCAAGAACACTACAATTTTTGCCAAAAAAGCCATAGACTTCTACCTGAAAGAGTTTGGTTCATTTCCGTTTAGCTCTTATGGAATGACATTTGTTCAAGATAGTCCTTCAGAGAGCTTTAACTTTGCGGGATTATCAATCTTCAGTGATAAATTGCTTTACCCAGCAGACATAATAGAACCAATGCTAACTAGTACTGAAATTACGCTTGAGTCCATTGCTAGTCAATGGTCAGGTATCAACATCGTTCCTCAATCCTTCAATGACCTCTGGTGCACCATAGGAATTGCCAAGTTCATGTCATTCCAATACCTCAAAGAGCTCATGGGAGCAAATGAATACAGATTCAAAATAAAACGGATGATGAATAAGATTGTTACTGAAGATATCGGTAAGAAGCCTATTGGTGCCCAATACTTCAGATTTCCAATCTCCGATTCAGACCTCAAGTTCTTGAGATTAAAAGCACCGGTGGTGCTCTTTATCTTAGACAAGCGCATGACAAAGACAGACAAATCGTTTGGCTTGTCTCGTGTCTTGCCCAAGTTATTCCTTCAAGCAATGTCTGGTGATTTGCAAAATGGTACATTATCCACCAACCACTTTCAGTATGTGTGCGAAAAGGTGAATAGAAATAAACTAGAGACGTTTTTCAAGCAGTGGGTATTTGGAATAGGCGCTCCCATTTTCACGATTACTCAGAGATTCAACAAAAAGCGTATGCTTATTGAGATGAGCATCAGACAAGTTCAGCACCAGGAGACGAAAAGAAGGCGACCTGATTCCGACTCTTTCATAAATGATTCAATTGCTTACCTTGATGAAGAGCCAACATTTCCTATACAACCAGTTTTTACTGGACCCATGACCATCAGAGTCCACGAAGCAGATGGTACCCCATATGAACATATTGTCGATCTCAAAGATGGTCATACCAAATTAGACGTTCAATACAACTCTAAGTTCAGAAGACTCAAAAAAAATAGAGAGCAGATGAGCGAAAATGCGGTCACCTTCAGCAAATTGGGAGATGTATTAGAATCTGAGAATGAAATGCAAGAGTGGAGGTTGGTTGATTGGACTAAAGAGGAGGAGGATCCAATGAACATGGATGCATTTGAATGGATTCGTGTAGATGTGGATTTCGAGTGGATTGCTAAATTTGATGTGAGGCAGCCGGACTACATGTATGGCTCTCAGTTACTGAATGATAGAGATGTTGAGGCCCAATTTGAAGCAGTAAGATTCTTCGGAGAGATGGAGAAACCACAGGCAGTACATTGCACAGCTCTCACCAGAACTATAATGGATGCCAGATATTACTATGGTGTCAGAATTGCTGCTGCAGAAGCTTTGGGACGCTTATCGAATACCAAGAACAATTTCCTTGGAGTGACTTACTTGTTGAAAGTATATAGAGAGCTTTTTTGTTTCCCAGGAAGCACGGTTCCTCTTAGTAACGACTTCAACGATTTCGGAAATTTCTTTCTCCAGAAGGCCATACCAAACATTCTCTGCAAAGTTCGAGATGATGATGACGAGGTGCTCGCTCCTATTAGAAATTTGGTTTTGAACCTTATCAAATTCAATGATAACTCTAACAATAGCTTTCAGGACTCGATATACATGGCAGAATTGGTCGAAGTCTTGACGAGTAGTGCGGTTCACTCAAGTTTACCAACTACCTTCAAGGACCCAATGGGACTCGGAGAAATGGATGATGACATGAAACCAGACAAGCAAAGGTTCATCAAAAACGTGGTGACAGAGATAAACAGAATTCAGAAGTTAGATCACTGGATACCTTCGTATCAAAATGTACTTTCTGTTGCATGCTTGTCACAAAAAATTCGCTTAGCCTCTCATGGATACTTACGACTTTCATTTGAGGAGTTGTTATATTTTACGTTGGATAACTACTCCATTGATGTAAGAGTTGAAGCATTCAGAGGTTTGTTTGTTTTGGGTGGATTGAAAAATGCCAAAGTGTTGCTGTATTTCCTTAAAACATGCTTGTTAAATATCGAATCAGCCAACTTTAGGAGCAAGTTGATATTAGCGCTTGTCCAATCCATAAGCACCGCAGCCATTGGAGGAACGCCATCTATGTTGGACGATCCGGAGTTCAAGACGCTCGAAAAATTCTCAGAAAACGCAAAGCTAGGAACTGGTTTGAATACTATGGTTATCGTGGAAGATAGCAATAATAATGAAATGGACACTAAGAGAGATGTGATCGCTAGAGAAACAATCAAAGGTGCCATTGATGTGTTGAGACGTGACTATGCAGTTGGTAAGGGTTTAAAACATATTATTTGGGAATTGATTCATACATCTTTGTTGAGTATCCATGAGAAGCGTATACTATTCAGCATTTGCCAGATTTTGTATAAAGAAATCGACTCGTTTATAGTCAAATTACCTGTTCCAAGTGTCTCTTTGAACGAACTCAAGAAAAAGATCGTTCTCAAAAATCTTGGAAGTGGCAAAGTCGTTATCAAGAGAGAGGGTCGTTTCAAGATTCAATTGGCCTCCAGAAAGATTATTATCCCACCTACAGAGAAGCCTAAACCTAAGGAGGTCAAAGTTATGCAGAAAGATCCAGTTGATGTTCCTCATAGAAAAACCGCCAGTAAAACGGAGAGCAAGGCAATTGTTGTTCCCGATAAAGCACCTAAGGTTGAAACTCCAAAGTTGACTTTAAACCTCAGCATGAAGCCAGCGGTTCCTCCCCCTGTCGTAGAGCCACCTAAGAAGGCGAAGAAGGTTCAACCTAAGAAGGCAGTGGTGCCTCCACCAGCCCCACTCGTTACAATTGTAGCTCACAATACTAAGAGGTTTGAAATCGCGCTCAAGTTCAGAACCAAGAAATTACCGACCTTACCTAAGGCTCCAACATCTAAGTCTGTGAAAGTAGGAAGAAGTCAGGTTTCAATAAATGGATCTGAAATTAAATTCAGTTTCAAGGGAGCTTACAAGTCTAAGTTTAAAGAGGTTCGTCCAAACACGAAGGAAGAACCAATCGAAGTCATTGAGAGCGAAGTTGAGGACCTCGTTACCAAATCTCATATTGGAATCCCTAGGTATGTCAAGATTTTAACAAAAGAAAGGAAGGTATTCATCTCCGCGCAGCCTTTCCAACCTTCGAAATCAATAAAGGTGAAACTGGAAACAAAGGATTCACTCAGAATCCCCAGACCGCTGCACGTCAAAGACATCGATTCCGCCCTGTTTGCCCCCGATTCATCTAATAGTGGCTCTACTGAGAAGGCCAAAGGATCGCTCGTTGCAAAAACGGAAACACTTACATCAAATGGTGTCGATAGTAGATCGACTCAGAAATCAAGAAACTTGCTGAGAGAGCCCGAGCCTAAAAGTAAAGAAAAGGAAAAATCGTCTCCTTTTACGAGAGAAGGTAGTCCTTTTTCAGTTACGTCATCTCCTCATGGGAACATCAAGAAAAAGAAGAAGATTTACATTCATTCTGGTGACAACAGCAAATCGCACAGTCCACCGTTGGACAAATCGTCTGGAGAAACATCTACTAAGTCCGAACAAGAAGAAACTCAGCCACCAGGTAAATTAGAAGAAACAGCTGAAAGCACAGTCAATGAAGAAGCTAAGGATTCAGCAGAAGAAGAAGATAAAACACAATCTAAAGACGCTAGTGCAGCTACAGATAGTCAAGCTTCCGATAAGAAGCCAACTGCCGCTGTACCGAAACCTAAACTCAAGCTCAAGTTAAGTTTGAAGAAATAGAATCAATGATTAATGGCAACGATGGCTATTTTGGCCACTTAAATAATTGAATAACCTTCTGTATTATATGTAATAGATACTTTTCTACCTGAAGGCTGTATGCTCTGTTGTAAATAATGGTTACAGTGGCTAAATGTTTCTTCAACAATGTTAGTTCATTTAGTTGCAAAATTAGTTAAAAACTTGCGAGAACTGAATTGATATCTTCAATGTCATAACAGTAAGCGCTGGGTGGAATAAAATAACATATTTCCAATCTACATAAGATGATTCCAAAATATATAGCCCTTATGAAACAAGACCAATGCCTACATTTTACACTGTAGCAATAGTGTCTGGAGAAACGGCCACAGTTGCAAAATACCAAAAATGCACAATCGCACCGACACTGAGACACCCAAACAAGTACACTACCTCGGCTATTCATTAGGACAACTCTCTTGGAATGATGAATAAATGCAAAAAAGTTATACAATGAAAGAACAAGGCGTATCACACCTTAGATATTTCGAATAACAATGACAAAGCCAATAACAGCAAATACTAGGAATTCCCCCACTTGACCATTGCAAAAGGAACTCACAACTACTCCTACCGTCTTAGACACCGCTCAGCAGAAGTCGTGTGGTCTCTAATTCAACACCAGCCAACTTCCGAACCCACCATCACTTTATGGTTCTCACAACGCACGTGACTGTAGCCACCCCAGCACTGCCGGATCTCAATTATCAAATGACTTTACAACAATCTTTGGCGTCTAATAGTACAATCAAGAGGAGTTCTTTCTTTATCTGACTGTATAATTATCTGGGGAGGAGAAGATTGCGAGATTGCGAGATTGCGACTGTGTAAATTGCAAAACTCCAAGTCTGCGTCCACCATGGCTTTCAACCAATTGGGATTCAATATCTCCAAGTCCACACCTACCACCTCGACTACAAATACAACTACGGTTTCCACACCTCCATCGGGATCCGGTGGAACGTTGAATGACTCATTGACGGAAACTGCTGGATCTGCCTCGAAATCTCCATTTCTTCTGAATATCTTATCCAAGAGCTCGCCATCAAATGACGGCTCTCCAAAGCTCGGACCAGGGACCTTGGGAATAAGCGGAGCAGCACCAACAGTAGTAACCATATCCAGCGACGCCAATGTAAACCAGGCAACTACAAGCTTAAATCTTTCCGGCACTAGTGGCATAAGTGGAGGAAAGTCCGACTTGATCGGCTTGTTCGATAAGTTCGATTTGTCCACAACGAACCAGGATAGCAGCAATCCAGTTAACGTACCCGATGGAGAAGACCATGATATAGAAGAGAAGAAATACGAACACAAAGATCCACCCAAGGATGACCACAAGGAAGAAGAAGAATCGGAAGCACAATTGAAGAGCGAAAAGGACTCGAATGACTCAAGTCAAGAGATACACGAGATCAAGGAAAGCGATAGCAAGCAGGAGCAAGAAGTGCCAGAGGAAACAGAAAGCACAGTAATCGAAAAGAACGTGACGCCATTAATACTTCTTTCAAATAAGAAGGAAAGCCAGGCAGCAGGAGAACCTATCTCAACACCTAATACTGTTCAATCCCACCAAGAACCACTGGAGGGAAACCTCATAGACCTCGGACCGGATCCGGTATCAAACGTAGAACATGAGAAGCCCACTTTGCCTGATGTCTTCAGCTCGGAAGTTGCAACATCTTCAGCTGAACCTGCTTCTAATGTAGAGTCCCGAGATCCTCGAATTATAGAATCGCAAGAAAAGGTAAAGGATGACTCGAAATCTGATTCAGAGACAGTACTATCATCAAGCCCTACGAAGGATGATGAATCTACATTTGATGAGAAATCTAAAGGAAAGGACCTTTCTGATATCACAGGAGATGCAGAAGATCAAAGCTCTGAAATTGAAGAATTCGTTCTTCCAGAAGAGCAACAACGCCTTCCACCATTGAAAAGAGCAGATTCCAGCAAGATACGCCTTCAACATGAATCTCACTTAGCAAAATTAAATCAACCTCAGGTAGATCCAGAGGAGCAATACCAACAATCACACAGGCCCTTTGATTTCCAGCACTTTTTAGCCCAGTTAAGGCGGAAAGGTGCTGACCCCTTAGTTCGTTATATTCGTTCTTTCTTGGTTTCTTTCTCCCGCCTGGGTCACACATTTACTGCGGAACAACGTATAAAAATCATTATAGAATTCAAGTCCTTCATGAATGAAAAATTTGGTCTCTACGAACCTTTTGCGTCTATGGATGACACGGATTTGGAGAATTCAAGAGAAGGATTGGAAAAACTCATTATGAACAGATTACATGTGCATTGTTTTCCTCCTGAAGTTGCACAACAGAATAACTTCTTGCCCGAACCTTTTACTAAAGATTTGGAGGATGACAAGGCCTTTGGTGTTCAGTTGGAGAAATTCAGCTGGGTCAATGGTGGCCATCTAGACATCGATGTGGAACAATTGACAACTCTTAAGAAGGGCGAAATGAACTTCATAGACTATGCGATTACTGAACTAAACAAGATTAACAACTATAGAGCCCCAAGAGATAAAATTATCTGCATATTGAACGCTTGCAAAATCATCTTCAGTTACTTGAAAGTCAGCAATCAGGAAACAAATGCAGACGCATTTATCCCATTGCTTATTCTTATTATCATCAAAGCTAAGACCGACAACTTAATCAGTAACATCCATTACATAGAGGGCTATCGTAGTGAGGAATGGTTACTTCATGGTGAGACCAGCTACTACTTGTCGTCCCTCCAAGGAGCCATTGGCTTCATTCAAAACTTGAGCGACAAGGAATTAACCATTACTGAGGAGGAATACGCTGCACATATGGAAGCATGGGATGCCGAGGAGAAAAATCGCTTGGAAGTAGAAAAAGCAACTCAGAGGATAGTCCAACCTCAACCCCAACATGGCTCGAGTTTGGCAGTTCAGGATTCTGCTCCTGTACAACAGAGTTTATCCCCTTCTAGTGTATTGCTCTCAAGCGCTGAGATATTCACGAAATCCATTTCCAACTTTTTATCACCACTGCCACAAGACCAAGCCGCTCAAGGAGCACCACAGCTTCCTGCTCGAGGGGAGTATCAGAGTGGACAACAGCAGTACCCACGTCAATACCCACAGCAGTACCCACAGCAGTATCAACAACACCCGCAACAACATCAACGCCCCGAAGAACCCTATCATCTGTATCTGCAATACCAACCCATTCCTGAATTGAATTCTGACACTGCTGTAGAGCAACCAGCATACGACTCTGAGCAACTCAGAAAAGTCTACGAGAATGTTAAGGAGATTTTCCCTACTATGGACGATTCAATTTTGAAGGACTTAGTCTACATGAACAAAGGAGACATTGATGCATGCATCGATGCTTGTTTGCAATTGATGAATGATGTCTGAGCATGAGACGGTTCTGAACGGCTCCTCACTATTATCGAAGAATATTGTCCGTTTGCAGCAACACAAATGAATTTTGCAGCTAATTGATAAGCTTATTCTGGGACTACCGCTTAATTAATATGGAAATGGTTGCGCCATGCTGCTGCATGTGATCCTAGAGATAGAATATTTATAATTATGTACAATACACGGTAAACTAATATCTTCTAACGATCTTTCGCGATAGCATCATATTGAAGTATATATTTTTCTATTGAAGTATAGAAATAATCAATGAGACATTTTCGATGAAATCATCCACTTAGCCGGATAACTCAAGAAGCTACAACCATATTCCCTTTCTTCACGGCTGGACCAACTATACGTTGCATAACTAATCAAGAGTCAACCATTTATTGCCTGTAGATACAGTCCATCATAGCTGTCTTTGTCCAAACGCAATATGGATCGCTTTTCCTAATCGGGAAGGTGCGACCATTAGCTGCGAAAAAAATTGGCCCAGGAAGTGTATAGCCAGAAACGGAAAACATTCCCTTAGCGATCCGCTACTAGAAGAGTGAATGAATAGTGAGAGTAGCGGATAGATAGTAATGGATGAGAGTGGGTGGGGTATAAAAGGTTGTTGAAATCTTGGAAATAGTGAATTAAGTTTTCAAATCATTATTAACAATCTTCGGATAATCACATATTTCACTAGCTCATTACCACCTATTATCACAATGCCTATGCTCTACAAGCCATCTGTCGAAGGAAAGGAAGTCAAACCTCCTCAAATTCCTTCTCCAGGAAACAACTCCTTCCTCGGTGATATTTACACCTCTGATGCTCCAAAGGAACAACAAATCTCTTGTGGTTTCTACAGACAAGAAAAGGGCGAGCCTCTCGTCTACACTTACGACTACGACGAGATGAAGATCATCTTAGAGGTGGAAGGTGAGTACTCCATCTCCGACGAAACTGGATACAAGGTTTCTGCTGCTCCAGGTGACGTATTCTACTTCAAGAAGGGAACAACTATTACATTTGAGACCACTGGTTACGGATATGCCTTCTTCACAGGTTTGAGACCAAATGGTACTGCTTAAACGGGGGACTGTTCGGTAACCAAAACTTCTGTTCTTGTAAGGATTATTTCCAGCACTCGGCCAATTCATTACCAAGTTATATATAATAGTATAGGATGAGGGCTGGCTATGTTTTAAGCTTACGCAAATTTTAGACATAATACATTAAAACTTTTACTTGAAAATTACACAATAATAGCCAGCAATGTAAGGAATCTAGCAAGTTAATCTAAGCAAATTACAATGAAGAGTAATCCAAACTAATCTGAGGCAAGAGTTTGAACAGCAATTCTTGGCGAATCTGTACTTGCCAGGATACTCAATTTCGCAACAAGAGGCATTTATTCATATAAACCATCAAGGAACTCTGTCACATCTTACTGAGTTATCCAATTCCTTGTGGAATTCAGTCACCTTGCTAGTTAAAGTTTTGGGGTCCAGAAAATGTTGGATTAGTTCTTTGACCTTCTTTCTGGATGCTACGAGCTTCTACTACGTTTCCTTGAGGTTATCGTTAAGCATATCTTCTCTGTATTCTTGTGCAAGTTTATAGGAATATTTGGTACTATACGGAACCAGTGCTGGAAGTTTGACGGGAGGAGGGATATTCTTCGCTTGAGATGGAAGTAAAAGGATTGCACTCGACTTGCCATTGAGCTCCTTCGTGATTCGTATTCTCATACAAATATCACCCTTAGTATAATCAAAAGAAAACATTTCATCAATACCTTTCTTAACCAAAGCTGTATTTGCGAGCAACGTGGTAATTTATCTTGGGTATCGATAGAGAAGGACGGAGGACTTAGTTTAGGCATTGCGTGATTCTTGGAACCTTGGTATAACCTTTTTGCAATTGATAAACGGCTGAGTGAAAGGCGGTTACGATACATTGAGAATGTATGAGAATTTTAGTAAATAATATAGTACTACTAGTGATAAGGAAACATCAATTAAAAGTGGCAGAGTGCTTGCCTTTTATATTTCCCTTGATTTCAAGAATCCCATATTTCTTCAGTTTGTTCAAGTTGCAAATAAGAAAACTATAATTAGAGTTCCAGAGTAGTGGTAGTCAACTCCGTAGTGTCACATTTCATACATGTCTGGCGTCTGAGTGAGGTAAAAGAGAGACGAATGCAATATTTTTGCTTAGAGTCCTTACCAGTACAGTTCTAAGTAGTGTATCTACACTATAGCTCCAAGACACCTATGCCACATTCACTAAAACAGCCCTAATCACCACTGATAACTGCTCTTCGCGCGTCTAATCTGTAGCGAATAATAATTTCTTTGCAGCAATTCGATTCAATTAGCATACCTGAGATATGACATAGTACAGCATGTAGATAGTAAGAGAGGATCATTTGTTAAGTTGGAATGCCAAGTTTGGATCAGAGGTGGTGTCTCCAGGACGCCGAACTCCTTGAAACGTAATAACACCCAGAAACGAATCAGCTTACTCTTCCTCAACACTGTATCTCGGTATCTACTCTATCTTGTATATATGCCACCGGATCTCACACCCATTTCTTGCTGCACCCACCCTCGAATTCCTTCGCCCGCCTCCCCGGATATCACGCCCACAGATCATAAATCGAAATTCTTCAAACTTCGATCTTACGAATGTTTTATTCCTCTAACACTCTACACTATATACGTTAAAATGGCAATTGACTACTCCAAGTGGGATCACATTGAGCTCTCCGATGACTCGGACATCGAGGTGCATCCAAATGTAGACAAAAACTCATTCATTAAGTGGAAGCAAAGAGATATCCATGAGAAGCGCCAGCAGAGAAACATAGAGATTAAGTCGATTCTTGTCCAATTGACAATGTATGCCAAGTTGAATGCACGTGTGGATTTCCTCTTAGAAACCGCTTCAAAGGAACAGCTATTGGACAACAAGGAGCTCTTGTCGATTCTTGATGCAAAATTCGACAAAACAGAGAAATTCGACTACAAGAAGTTGATCGCTGAGAAGGGTGACACCTTGAGAAAGGGATTGAAGGACTTAACTTTCGATCCTGAAGAAACTCAAAACACTCCATGCTACAATGAAATGATCGAGGATTTACTCATTCAAGTGAGAGACGACCATTCGGATGCTAAAACGAACCCAGATGCTTTGGCTCTGTACTTAAAGGAACACAGAAACAAGATCGACGACGTGTTATCCAAGCAAACCATCAAATTGGACGACTTGTTGTACCAGAAATCGTTATTGATCAGTAGCGATGATTATCATACCGGGTTTGACTCTTCCTTCTTGAATAAGGACGAAGAGGAAGAAGAACAACCAGTTGCCAAGGAATCCGATACGGGTAAGAAGGAGACCGAGAAGGTCACATCTATAGAGACCATCAATACTCCTTCTGTTGACAAGGCTTCTTCACAAGCTGCCGTTCCGGCCTCAAGTAGTAAGCCCAAGACTGAAAGGGAGGAGTTGGATGAATTGGAACTCTTGCCACAAACCGAACAATTTGCAAAGATTCCGTCAACAGAGTTGAAAGAAAGTGCTACCTTCTTGTTGAAACATAGTAAGATTTGCACAGAGCAGCAAAAAGATGCTTTAATTATGACCGCTTTCGACTTCCAATTGGAGGGTAACTCCAAGCAAGCCAAGCAAGTCATTCATCAATCGCTTTTATTACAGTACATTGCTCAATTGGCTGGTCCCCACCCCAACTCAAATACGATATCAAATGCAATCAAGCTTTTTATAAGCAAGGTCTCTGATAACACATCCCCTGCCAGAGTAGGGTTCTATCAAGATGTCGAGAGTACTTTCAACCATATTAAGAGTAGATGCGAAATCATTCAGTCAGAACATGAAGCACAAGGTGAAGAGGAGGAGGCTTTAATCCAATTGAAGGCCCTTGATGATGGAACTGAGTTGCTGGTGAACATTCCTGAAGAAGGAACCAAAGAGTACGAGATCTTTACTACAAAACTCTCCAAAGAGTTCCAAGATGCCGTGAAGACACAGTCATTGGATGAGGTTAACAAAGAGTTTGCCAAATTGAAGGTAGACGAAGCCGAAAAGATATTGGACGTTTTCAATGAGTGCGGAGTTATTGGTATAACCGATTACTTGGAAGACGAGAAGGACTTCCAAGAATTGCAAAAGCAATACAACGACGGATTGGAACATGATCCCCCATTGGAAGAAGTGAAGGAAGAAGAACCAGAAGTGTTGTTGACGGAGGATACTGTCGATTAGCTTTTTGGACAAATATCGTAATGGCGAGGAATGAGAGTCAGAACAGTGAAGTTAATGAAATTGGCAGAAAATGTACATATATGCACTAGTCTATATTTCAGAATGTTAATAAAGAATATTGGCAACGTGATAGGAATTGAATGTAGCATTATAACTTTTAGTGGGCATCGCATATATTAATTAAAGCGGTTTATGCAGAGATTTAACGTTCAAACCGTTAGAATATTAGTATGTAGAAATTAGAGTTGTATCTCGAACAAAGAAAAGTATGTAGAATTTAGAATCAAGAATCAAGAAAAGGAGCACGGTTAGTGTACTATTTTCTGGTTAAACGAGCCAATGTCTCCATAAGACTCTGCGTACTGTTCTGTTGCTGTTGCTGAGGTTGTTGAGAGGACCCTTGGTAACCCTGGCTTTGGTTCTGGTTCTGTGTGGCTTGCAACTGCGACAATAAAGCGTTTACTTGGCTGTTGGATGCATTTGACTGAGGGAAGCTCGGAGATTGTCCATATCCACCATAGCTAGTTTGTGCTTGTGGGGCTCCCTGGCCATAAGGCTGCAGCAGCTGTTGTTGCTGTTGTTGCAAGATGTTGATGAAGTTCTGAACCTGTGAAGGGTCTAATCCTTGTAATGTCTGTGCTAAATTGGCAGGAATTCCTGGAATTTGCACTTGGGGAGCTACCACAGGCGCAGGTGGTTGCGCAGGTGATTGGTTGTATTGGGAATAAGTATTCTCGGGGCTTGAATGCATGGGAGCACCATACTGATTTGATGGAGGTGGAGGAGGCTGTCCGTAAGGTGCTTGGCCCTGTCCGAATCGGCCATAGGAGTCAGAACCATGACCTCCACGACCTCCTCTTGCTCCAGAAGGTGGAGCAGAATTATATCCTCCTGTGCGGTCTCCGCCATAGTTCTTACGGTACCCTTGGTTATCATATCCACCCTGTTGTTGGCCGCCTTGGTTGTAACGATTCTGATCATTGTAACCTCCTTGGCTGTATCCGCCCTGGTTGCTATAATTGCTTTGGTATCCTTGATCGTAATTATCGTAGCGTCCATGGCTGCCATGATCGTTGCGGCTACCTGGTTTGTGATATTGCTCTGGCTCTGGAGCGCTACCGTAAGGTTGGCTGGAAGAGGAGGGGTCCTGGTAGGAGTTCTCTTGAGGATAGTAGAGAGGTAAGTTATTTCCATATTTCTTTTGCTTCGCTTTGACCAAGACGTCAGCTGCAATTTCTGGCTCTATGTCGGCATACTCGTCAAACTTGACACCTCCATCCTCGGTACTTTCAAAAGTCTGGACATCTACTTTTAGCTCCTTGATAATACAAGCAGCAAGAACACCTGAGTAAGCTGCCTCGCTAATGACTTCATTCATCTCTCGATGTGTAACATCCTCAGTCTCAATTGTGATCTGGGCATTGGCAAAAGCCTTCTTAACTTTTCTGATGAAGAAAACAGACGACTTGCCTGTAATGTAGACTTGACAGTCCGGCACAGTTCTTCTTTTCTTAGTCACACCACCAATGTCTTCTGGTCTTTCTCTAGCAGTGGTGACAAGGCCGGGACTGTTGAACTCGGGCTTTCCAGGTTTCCTTGATTTTTGTGGCTTCGAAGCATCCAAACGCATCATCTTATTATGCAATGGTACATCGGTTTCACCTTTAATACAGTCCAAACAGGCTTCAGATGTTCTGAATTGGGCAAAACCATATCCGGCTTTGATGGCGATTTGAATAACATCTCCATACTTGCTGAAAATACGGAACAAGTCCTGTTTCGAGATGGTGTTGGCTGGCAAGTTTCCAATGAATAATCTCAGCTTGTCTGGAAATTCTTCCCAATTCTGGAGGTTCATGTAGTATGCTTCTCTTTTGATGAAATCGTCGTATGCCCTCTCTTCTTCTGGTGTCATAGGAGCAGTGATGTTTGGTCTACGACAGTAAGGGTTGATGGGCACAAGTGGAATAGGATCCTTCAAGTTCTTAAACGGCTTATTGTATGAGTAGACCTGGTCATAATTCATCGTACCGGGGGCTGAAGATGGCGCTTGAGCACCAAGGTGGACATTCCTTTTGTTGAGCTGCTCTTGTATAAGTTGCATCTGTTCAGCTTGAGGCAAGTTTACAAAGTTTGGATCTTTAACCACCTCGCTCTGCATTATGGCCTCGTATGCTTCTTTCAACAGCTGCAGCGAATCATTTTGTTGAGTTACAGCAGGAGCTACAGAAGGAGACGGCGTGAAGTTAGCATTTACAGGGGGTTTTGGAGGAAGACCGGCAGGACCTTTAAAGAAAGTAGGCTTTTTCAGCTCTATTGGCTTTGATGAGGGTATTTTAGGAACAGACAGTGGTGCTGACTCGTGTTCGAGGGCACTTTCTGGGTCGTAATCATCTTCCTCGTCTTCGTCAGATTCGTCTCCGTTGGCATATGCGAGGTTATCGTCAGAGTCGGAGTCAGAGTCATTGGTATATGGAGCGATAACTTCTGGTCCTTCACTAGGATGTACAGAAGTTGGCGACTCGGGTTTTGGCTTGTGCTCTATTGGAATGCTTGGGAGACTAGGTGCTGGAAGCGACGCAGAAGTAGCAGCATCTGTCCGTGTTTCCTCTTCTTTAGGAGACTCGGGGAAAGCACTTTCTGGATCGTAAGCGCTTTCAGGATCGTAGTCCTCTTCTTCATCATCCTTACCTTCGGAATTCGATTCTCGGTCAGAGATAGGATGTGCCACGGAGACTTCGCTATCGGATTGAGCGTCCTGTTGGTTAGAATTGTAATCTTCCGATGGGACATCAGCAACAGCTTTAGGCTGTTCTGCTACGGCATGTTCCTCTGGTGTTTGCTCCTCTTCAGTGTGCTCGGGGGCCGGCTCGTCTACAGGGGCTGAAGCATCGGCTTCATCTTCTGCTTCATGTTGGACTGGCTGTTCTATCAAGTTAGAAACGGAAAGAGATTCAGAAGGAGGAGTTTCTGTGGAAGTACTGGGATCATGATTACTGTCAGTAGCATTAGAATTGGTTAATTGCGGCTCGAAATCCGTTTGGGCCGAGTGCTCTACTACTGGTGTCAAGCCGGCTTCGGTGGAGGATGGATTTTGCTGCTCTTCGCTGCTTTCGTTGGCGTGCAACGACACCGAGGTCACTTCCATGCTCGAATGAATGGGTAATGGGAGAAATTAGGGATTTGTTGCGGACGACAGAGGAACGGAAGTCGCTTACAAGACAATAAAACACAAACAAGAAAGATCTATACTAGTAAACAAAACACACCAACCAACAGGAAGAAGCGAACAGAAAGAAGAAGTGAACAGAAAAGATCAGAACAGAATAGACGCAGACAGAATGTTAAGCACCACGCCTTTTTTCCCGTGAGCATTTGATTGGGTAAGCGTCCGGGTAAATTGATGGCAAGTGATGGGCCCAGTGAGTGCGTAGTGAGTGAGCATTCAGTGAGTGAGGAAGTGTTGAGCAGGTAGTGAGTAAGTAGTACAGTGCTTCATTCCTTATTCGAATTAATTGCCGGAATCGGTTCATACCATCCGGCAAAATTTATTACTAGCGGCAGCCGGAGTTGGCTCATACTAACGCCCCCCACGCAAATATTCAAGCCAAAACTCGGAAATATATCGTTGTGTAGAGAGTTGGCTGTGCGGTGAGTTAGCTATATACATGAGTGTGGAGTGCGTAACGCTGGCTGTGCTATTGATGGCTGTGCGCAATGGAAGCTTCGGGATGCGAGATCCAGCATCGATGGTTCTATTCGAAACGACTGGGCTAGTTGTCTGGAGCAAAATGAAACTACTACTCGCTGCTGAATGCATCCACCTAAAAATCAAAGTTAATTCACCAGGTAGATACCTTTCATGCCGCAAACAAAGAGTGGTATCATGTGATGGCTCATATACATATCAATCTTCAAGGATTGTTCTTGAGCTTTCTGGTGATACGGCTACCGATTCGTGAACAGTGCGCTTTCTGTATGGGACTACTTCATTGGAGTGGCCACGGGGGAGGTTGTTAGAGCTTCAATAGGTATTTCATGAATTAAGTGTGACTAAGTAAAGAGACCGAAGATAGAACTCCAGTAGACTTCGTAAGGTTTTCGCAGCTTATCGTCTGGTAGCGCTGACTTATCTGTAACCGAATTTTATGCGTACAGTGAAATACATATACCATCACCAGTATTATGCACCCACATCTAGCATCAAAATTCTCTTTCTATCCATTTCTGGCGTAATCAAACATGTCTGAAGTATCTTGAGTAATCGACAGTAGAAGCTCCGTGTTCATAGAATCATTACAATTCATCGTGTTTCGCTCCCAAGTAGTCGTTTCATTCTATTTGGCATCCCAGTCACGCCATGTACATCACATGACTCTTTGCACCAAATCGGGAAAGGTAAACAAAAGAATCTCACATTTCAGGTTTCTTTAACTATGAAACTACAAATATATACCTGTTCTTCCTAGGTTACTTCCATTGTGTTTTACCTTTTCTATTAAAAAAAGACTTCATTATACTTACATCACTACCAGGATCACAGTCCTTTTTTTCAATCGTAACCTAACATACAAACTGGCCCAGTTCACCGTCCTTACATAGTCGTTCAATATGGCACTCTTCCAGAACTTTAACACCCACTCATTACGAACCACAAGAGGGTTCAAGTTGAAGCAATCGTCACCGATTTCAAGTCCCCAGCCCATCTCCAACTCAGTTCTTCCATCAACACCATACCAAACCATCAATTACAATAACAATAAGACCTCTGCTGCTAATGGTACTAGCAATGGTGGCCAACCGGTGTCTACTCACAAAGACATCCGTAGTTACGCTGAGCAGACGCTTGGTTCTGATAACGCCCTTATCCAGGCGGTTAAGTTGCCACAGGATGAGGACATCAACGAATGGTTAGCCATACATGTGGTTGATTTTTACAACCAGATCAATATGCTTTACGGAGCAATCACTGAGTTCTGTTCACCAGCAACTTGTCCTAGAATGATTGCTACTGAAGAATACGAGTATTTGTGGCAAGAGTCCACACCAGTGGGTGCAAATGACGGGCAGTTGGGAAGCCCCAAGAGACCAGTTTCGTTACCCGCTTGTGAGTACATCGAGAATTTAATGAATTGGGTGCAAGCATTCTTCGATAATGATAACATCTTTCCTTCCAAGATCGGAGCGCCATTCCCCCCTCAGTTCCCAAATCTTGTCAAGACCATCTTCAAGAGATTGTTCAGAATATATGCTCACATCTACTGTCATCATTTCCATGAAATCAGCGAACTCGGTTTGCAAAGTCATTTGAATACCAGTTTGAAGCACTACGTCTTATTTGCTAACGAGTTCCAATTAATCAGTCAGAAGGATTATGGTCCACTTGAGGACTTGGTGGAGACAATGCTAAAGAAGTAAATATGGATGTGTAAAGGATGCACGACCATTTGTATTGAGTCTATATTTATTAATGTACGTTTCCGTGATGACTACGGTCCGATGTGATAATGAAGTTTTCTCTATACCAACACATCATCTCAATTCAACTTCGGCCATTAAACAGAGATGATCCGAAGGGAATTGGTTCAATCTAGGTTGTCCAGAAGGCTCTTGTCCCATGTCTTCGGGCATTGGAAGCTTTAATAGCTTCAATAATCTCACTCCTTGTTTCTCTTCTAATTCTTGTAAGGAATCTGCACTAGCAGAAAGATCTTCTGTTTCTTTATCCCACTTGGTAATAACAAAGATATAATCCAAAAGACCTCTCCATGTATGCGCCCAGTTTGAGAATATCGGCTCGTTCCTTTCATTATCGAAACCAGCATTCTTTGGGTCTACCTGTTTATATCCCACGGAGTACATGGAGATAGCACGCATGTCAAGAGAATTGTGTGCATCTTCTAATCTTTGAACCAATTTCATTTGATCGTCGGTTGCTTCAAACGTATCGGGTACTGGATCTAATGGCTGTGGCTTGTCTATAGATTCAGTCTCTGTTTCTTCGATTTCAACATCTTCGACTTCTTCAGGCTCCTCTAATTCATCGTTATCTTTTGCTGAATCCTCTGATGATTCTGGTTTTGCGGCTCCTTTATTCCTTGTGTATTCATATGACAATGAACATGCGTTTACTATTTTTGCCCTTTCGTCATACTTGACTGGTTTTGCGGCTATCGATAAGTACGGACTGTCAAATGGCTGACTGTTCAAATCGCCCGAGAAGAATGAGTAGAACCCTCTGGAATTACCGAGTATCAAATTGAGAGTTTTCACGAACTGTTTGAACTTATACAAGATCAAGAACGTCTGTCTTGTTCTTTCAAAAGTTCCAAATGGATGCCAAAACATATGTGTAGTTCCTACAATAAGACCATTCTTTTCCTTTAACTTCGGATATTTTTCAAGTACTTGCTGTGTGAATTCTAGATATGCCAATAATCCAACATTTTGTGTTATAGTTCTTGGTGGAGGTAATTGAACTGGGTCTTCAGTGGAAGTGCTGTCTTTGTCGTAATTAATGAAGCTTTGATGTTTACATACGAAAAGATTGGATCTGTATATGATTGCAATACCATGGTTTTTTGTGTTTGCTCTGTAAAACTTACTATTGTAACCCAACTTCTCGAACTCTTTGCTCCAGAAAGAGTTGAACTGGATGTAGTCTACTTCTTGTAAGCAGAGAATATCAGCATTGTAGTATTTAAACTCTTCCAATAGGGCTCTTGATCGTATGGGCCACTTGAGAGCATCTCCACTTGTTGGGAACAATTTTCTTCTGATCAATGCCTGTGCCAAGATGTTATAAGTCATTATCTTTACGGGCAAGCCAGCTATTGAATCATTGGTTACTTCAATGCCTGGTAAAGGCAAGAATGGTCTTTTTATGAAGATTTCCTTTTCAGGCGCCGGTTCTTCATAGAGTCCCTTCTCCTTGAGTTCCTTGATCTTCTGCTCTTTGCGCAAGTTTCTTAATCTTCTCATCTCTTCAATGTACTCTGGAGTCAAGGTGCTAGGGTCTACTGACTTCTTATTTGATTTTTTGGCTTGTCTCTTCGACTTTTTCACCGATTTTTCTTTGGAATCACTTCCTGGAGCTGGCAGGTTGGCCCTGCTCGAGCTAGAACTATCAATTTCCATCGACATTGCCGATTTTTCACCCTAGATGAGACAACTATTGGTTGCAATAATCTGATTTTTCACCATTGAAGAAGCGTACTAACGAAATGGTAGTGTGTACTGTGACTCCGGAATACGTCGAAAGCACCGGAACTTGAGAGCAGATCCTCTGACTTCACCTTGGGTATAGGATATATAGAAGGAGTCTGTAACTTTACCTATAGTTTTGAGCAGACATTGGGTAGTTCAGAACTTGAAATATTGACCTGGACCTATAGCCTTACCTTCTATAAGTTGGACATAATACCGAAAACTCTCTATTTCTCTTGATGTTCAACCTCTTCACCTATGTCCCACTCCATCACGTGCTGCTTCCCTCCCCGGTAATCGTCTCATGATCGGATCTCACGAGCAATCTTCAATTACTATGAACACTTGTAAGTTCTCTATAACACCACGAATGTTCTCTTTCTCGGGCCAAGCCTAAGTCACATCATCCCTGGCTACCTGCAACAATGCACTCGGTTTACTATAGTAAGCTAGACCACTTACAGCTGCAAATATTTGACCAGTTGAACGAGTTGATTGGAATCAATCAGAATGAAGACATCGATGATACTAGGGTTGAACTGAGTAAAGTCGTGAAGAAATTGAACAAAGAGTTGCTCACCTACAAGGATTATCTCACCATTCTCAAGAGCAAAATTGGGCATAATAAGGATGAGCAGTTGCTATACGAACGATACGAATCGAAATTCGTTTCGCTAAAGTCAAAGGCAAGAGATTTGCACTTGTATTCAAATGATCTCAACAATGAGATTATCCATAAGCAGAGAATTACAAGGTTCTCCTTGGACAAAATAGAACCTGAGCAGCAATTCTCTGACGAATCTGCTAGAGAGCAATTATTTGCCAATCGGTCAAAAAAGCTACAGGAATCGAAAGAACTTTCACTTAATCAGCAGATATTACAACAAAACAAGCAAATTACTACTTCTTTGCAAACGTCGAAGCAATTGCTCTCTGCATCGGTTTTGCAAAGTGAGTTGAACATAGACTCGCTTGATCAGCAAACCAAGGATTTGCATAAACTCAATGAGGATTTCTTAAGGTTTTCTGACTTGTTGAACAAGTCCAAGCAAATAGTGAAGTTCATAGAAAAGCAGGATAAAGCTGATAGGCGACGTATCTATTTGAGTGTCGGCTTCTTTCTTCTTTGTTGTGCCTGGGTTATTTACAAGAGAATACTAAGAACCCCACTTCGAATCTTGTTTTGGTCCATGTTTAAGATATTCCGTATCTTCAATTGGATATTTGTGAGAAGCGGAAGCGTACAGCAAATGGGAACAGAAAGTATGGTGACCGCTTTACTAGCAACTTCAGCTTTATCTAGTATTTTGGGGACAGAAGTAGCATCAACTATTGCAACTTCTATATCCTCGGCGGTTGAGTCTTCAATAGATTTGGATAAAGAATTTGTCATGGATATTGATCCTGATCTGTCAATAATTGAGCTGATTACGACGGTTTTAAGCGAAATAGTATCCACCTCTTTGGGTGAACTCGTGTCTACAGCTACAGAAAGACTAGTTGATGAGCTTTAATTACCATTAAAACATACATAGATTCGTAATGCATAATTTTTTCAGAGGCCAGTTGACAATAGGATTAATATTGTAGCAAGCTTATGGAGATTCAACCTTGACGGAGGAACCGTTGTTCTTGGAACTCTCAATGGCAGCAACAACAATGGCAAAGTGGTGGAAAGCCTTGGCTGGAGAGACGTTGACAATGGACTTGTCCTTGGCAGAGACAGCAGCAGCGAAGTTCTTGAACTCTTCAGCAATGGTGTCACCGTTGGCAATTTCAATGACAGTCTTTGGAGATGCTCTCTCAGAAGATGGGCCAGTTTGGTAGGTGATAGTTGGGGTCTTCAAAGATGGAGACCAGTCGTAGACAACGGAACCAGCAGTACCATAGATTGTGAAGGAAGTGGACTTGTCAGTAGCACCGAAAGCAGAACCGTAGGTGAAAGTACCAATGGCCTTGCTCTTCAACTTGAAGGTGGAGAACAAGATGTCATCGGTTCCACTCTCTTCCTTAACTTGTCTGGTCAATGCACTGACAGATTCGACTTCGCCCAAGACTTCGGTCAACAATGCCAATTGATGCACACCACCGTCACTCAAGAAACCACCAACATGTTCTGGGTTTTGTCTCCATGGAGTGGCCAAGTATTTGTTGTTGTCGTTCCAGGCACCAGTGGCTCTGTAGGTGAAAGAGAGGACTTCGCCGATCTTTGGCAAGACTTCGTCTCTGATGATGCTGATGGCCTTCAAGTAAGCCCAGTTCTCCAAAACGAGAATTGGCAAATCAGTGCTTTCAGCTAACTTGACGATTTCCTTGGCCTGGGCCAAGTTGGCAGCAATTGGCTTTTCAAAGGCAATTGGCTTGTTGTTCTTGATGGCGAGCTTGACAGCATCTAAGTTGTATTGGACTGGCAAAAGGGCGTCAACGAAGTCGATCTTGTCATCTTCAAAGGCTTGCTCCAAGGTGTCGTAGACGTTGGACTTGTCAATTCCAGCCTTTTCGGCGAAAGCCTCGGCTTTGGACTTGGTTCTGTTGAAAGCAGCACTGACCTTCAAAGAAGGAATGGTCTTGATGGTTGGCAAGTGGGTGTCGGTAGCAAAGATACCCGTTCCGACGACTGCGATGTTTAAGGTGTTGGAAGACATTGTATTATTAGAGGTTCTGTGAATGAACAATTGATGAAGGAGCAATCTCGAATAATTGAACTCAATAGTATTGAGGGGTCAAGTCTATTATATATAGATCTCCGGAGTTCGTCAAGGCCCTGATTAATAAGTCGACTCCACTTAGCAATGTAGTGAAAAATTCCACAGTGCGTCGAAATAATCCGATGGGGTAGTAGGGGTTCTCCAGTTTTCATTGTGCATCAGGTGTCTGTGGTTTCCAGTATAACCCGATAAATGCGTCAAGGTTGGCCACAACTCTGACTAAGCCTTAACTATGGCCATTCACGTGTGGACACCGACGGAATTGGAAGGACCTTCCACTGTGGAGCTTGTGGTGCGTGGGGGATCGGATTAACTATGTGGCGCCCCCAAATCGATGATGGGTTTTTGCGTGGAGGCAAAGGGCAATCGGGTCGGATTTATGTTATTAATAGCAAGATGGTGGA
Source organism: Scheffersomyces insectosa (assembly GCA_030572575.1). NCBI lineage: Eukaryota > Fungi > Ascomycota > Pichiomycetes > Serinales > Debaryomycetaceae > Scheffersomyces > Scheffersomyces insectosa. Next base: position 37,647 of record JAJMAO010000087.1, read on the forward strand.
TGCCTGCCACTGTCATACGGCTAACAATGATGCAGTGCCAACGGTTGCGAGCTTCGTTTGACGTGGTCGGCAATATAAAGGTAAAATTTTTCCGGATTTGCTTGTCATATGGATGGTTTGGGGAGGCTATATGACGTTCGCGTCCAAAAGAAGGAGGCTATAGGTGGAATGCTTAAAGTTTGCTGTGCTTCTGGAAGTGGGGGACTTGAGGGGTTTCGCCTGGAGATGACAAACGGTGTAGAAATGCCGGCTTCTAGCCATCTCTAGAACATTGTTGATGATGTTGTATTCTGCAAGTATTCTACGTTGCATTTTGATGAGGTTCTCAGTTAGAACTTCGGGCTTACTAATGGTTGCCTGGATCTGTAGAAGTTGAGTCATCTGGCTATCAAAGACCTCTTCGATGCTCTTCACGAGCCATTTGTAGTTGAGTTTGAAGAATTTTCTTCCGTAGAACGAAAATATCAAAGGAAATTTGTATTCCATATTGACCAACCACGATGCTAGCAAATAGTTGAAGTCTTGGAAAATTGTTGTCATATTGATTTCTTCTTCTTGTGTGAACAAATTGAGAGTAACAGACAAGTTCTCTAAGGTGTTTCTCTCGTTTCCCGTAGATGTGTCCAAGTTTTGCTGATCTTTTAGTGAACTGAAGATTTTGCAGCTGAGCTCTAACAGGAACGAATTCAGATTTGAATGATGTAGCAAGTATGGGTCCAATTCTAATGATTCCCAGTATTTGGCCAGGGCAATACCTGATCCAATCCTTTCAACCAATGAATTGTATTCATTCTGATATAGAATGTTGCCGTTTATTGCAATTTTGAAGTTTAGCTGCCAAAAAGTGTTAATCGATTTGTTTATTAATCTTATATTGGAGTAAAACTTACTAAAATTGTGTTAGCTGGAAAGACCAAACACCTTTCTGAGATTTCCAAATTCTTCAGTAGCTCGTAGGAGTACTCTACAGACACGAAGTCGCTGCCTCTTCTTAATCTAAGACGATTCATGACTACTACCTAAAGTACTTATGAAGAAGAAATATGAAGAGTATCTGTAAACAGTGTAATTAAATTCCTGCAGTTAACATTGGCTGCTAAAAGCTGTATTCATATGTTAATATGTTTAGTTGGCCAACTTTTCAGTGACTGTTCACGAGAAAGTCAAAAGAAGGAAAGACAATATAAATGCTACAACAGCTTCATTTATGTACTCCACGACAGAATCAGAAGTTTACGATTATAACCCATTTCCCTGTATCCTTCCCTACTAAGCCCTACGGAGACAAGACAAAATAGACTAATACGGATAATTTGGTAATGTTTGGGACTACATTGGCTGAAAGACGATAAAATTACTAGCTTATACATTTTGCTCAATTATTATCGTCCATTAGAAATCTACCCGTACTACCATACACACTGAACCATAATACAAAGGTTACAAGGTTATACCAAAGGCAACTGGGCCACATAGTATGGCCCAGAATAAGATCGCAGTTATACATATGTGCAGGCACCATTTAATGCCTATGAATCAACCGATGGTACGGTGGTAAAGGCTTCTTATTTGTAGGCTTCTATTGAATATAGCACAGGAAACTACCTCTTAAGTTGGCTAGAAACGCAGTAGTATGAACTCGATGGAGATAATATGAGTAAATTGGCATCATCGAAGTTCTCTTTACACAAAAATGTGCTTATACTAAAGCAACCGGTCATTAATTTGAATATACGACAGCTGTTGGACGAGATACCAGAATTCAAAAGAAAGCTTCTTGCTCTCTACAAGCAGTTCTACAAGCTAAGAAATACGATTTACAATGAACATCGCTTGGGTCCGGTTTCTTACCACACAATCCTTCGTCGAAATTTCCAGCACATCCATTTCAATACCCGTAGAAATGCTATTTTGACCTCGAGTGATTCTGTGGATTGCGGTGAGGCTATCAATGCATTGAGCGAATCCGAGATTATTGAGAGAATGGTAAATACGTTGATGTTTGTGTTTAATTCTACAGTACGAACTAATACAGAAGTGGATACTGAACCACCGCTATTTTTCGAGGACACGAAGAAAACGAAAGCAGATACGCTTGAAAATTCTATATTGGCCACAATAATCCGAATGGATGGACAGAAACCCAACGAGATCAAGTACGACTTTAAGTACTCTTGGGTGAAGCCTTTTGACGAGTCGCTCGCGAGATATGATCAACACTTCATAGATTACCCACAGTCAAAGAAGTTTAAGAGCAAATACCCAATGTCATATATTGGGTTTCGGCAGTACGAAACAACGTTAATGAGGCTTAATGAGAACTTAGGGTTGTGTTTGTAGGACGAATTATATGAGGTTGAAGATGAAGGGAAAATCATTATAGAAATAGCATTAAAATGTACCATATGTTGTACCTCATAGTAAATATTGCATAATTAGTACCAGAGAAAACGAGAAGAAGAATCCATTTCTGCACATTTTGACAAAGAATACACTCAGACAGGACAGTAACCGGGCCAGAAACGCAACTATCAACGTACGAGAGCCATTGCACAAGCAAATACCCTTCTTCACCTACACCTTTCATTCAATCTAACATGCTCTTTGCAACTTACACAAACACGGGCTTACTATGCGGCGCTACCACATTCTCAATACGTGATAACTCCGCAAGCAACTGGAAAATGCATCCCCAATAAATGTTAGTTTTATTGAGTGTTAAATGTATTTAAGTTTTAGTCTTCTTTACTAGCAAGTTGTTTTTTTAGAGCAATTCTTAATAGACCTATACTAGCAGCGACAACAGACAGAAAATGGGTTTGTTTTCATTTCTTGGTTCTTCGAAGAACCAGAACCAACCGCCTGCTGAGACAGCTTTGCCTTCGCAACAGCTAGAGCAACGTTCTCACCAGCCGTTGAACTTGACGGCCCCACAGACTTCGGACATCAGTGACACATTGAATAAGATAACAGACCACCAATCGGCTCCGTTGAGAGTAACTGCAATTGATTCATACACTCCAGCAGAGGTTGACGGTGCTGTTACAGGCTTTGTTAAGGCTAAGCCTAACAATTTGTTCATCATCGACGGCGAAAAGAACTTGGACCAGAGTATCATTTGCACCAGTGATCCAGACGGAGGAAAGACCTGTTTGAAGTTGCAAATTAACTCAATCGAGTTGTTCAAGACTATGCAAAAATTGGAGTACTTCTGTTCTTTACCAGATGACATCGATGCCACTTACTTCGAATGCCGGAAGATTAAGTGATATTCTGGGGAGATGAGTATGCCAAGCTACAGATCTGAGTTGTATGAAGAAGAGTTAGGACTACTTTAGCTATAAGTAGGTGAGCAATAGTTGGCCGCTGAGCGATTAGCTCGAGCAAAATCCACTTTCTATATCCATGTAAATAGCAAAATTGACAGTTAAGAGAAGTCATATTTGGGCAATAAGTTCGGTAACAATTGTCCCAAGTAGTTTACCAAGAGACATAATTGACTAGATGATTCGTAGTTCATAGCATGTAGATCCGCAATCAAGTATCCGTAATTGCCAAAATACTCGGAGCCGAAGCCAGGCAATGGTGAAGGGTGATGTTATTCTAAAATATACAATATTCCAATGCTGATTATACTCGTGAACGTTACTGTATTAATATGCTAAATAGAGTCTACTCTAAGAGATAGAAAACTAAGTAAGAGTTGGTTTCAAACCAAAATGTAAATAGCCTCTGCTATGTAGTTAAAAAAATTTATCTTCATCAAATTCTTCAACTTCTATGGAATTGTACTTATCCTTCATTTATACCATGAAGGATTCTCCACATCCACAAGTTCCCTTGGAATTTGGGTTCTTGAAAACGAATCTAGAGGAGAGCTTGTCATCTAACCAGTCCATTTCCGAACCAACGATTGAGAACAAAGCCTTTGAGTCAATCAAGACCTTAACACCATCCTGTTCAATCAACTCATCGAACTTACCTGGCTTATCTACGTATTCTAAGTTGTATGTCAATCCAGAGCAACCTCTGTTTCTTACCCCGATTCGGATCAATTTAGGTTCTGGTTGATTCAACAATGCTTGCAAGTGCTCCACGGCGTTGTGAGTCAAAGAAATCAACGCCTTTCTAGGACGTAACACTCTCTTTTTCTTTGGAGTTGTAGATGTAGATGTGGTTGTGGATGTGGATGTAGGTTTTGGAATGGTTGATGGTGAAGGAGAGGTCGTTACATTCACTCCAGTAGTTGGAACGTATTTAGGTTGCTCTATCTCAGTGATGGTGTGTGTTGGGATCTGTGGAGCAGCGGTGGCAGAAGTTGTTTCCTTCTTTGTGTCCAAGTTCTTGACTGTCTTATCCGAGAATCTTGAAGTTCTTGATCTTCTAATTGGAGCGGCTGTCTGGCTCTTCTCAGTCGATGTCCATTTGGAAGGAGTTGAGCTCTTTCCTTGTTCATTCAATGAGTAGTTGAGACCGGAGTAGAAGCTGGTCGAACCACTTCCGGTGGACACTGGAATGGTGCGCAAGAAGCGCTTGGATCCTTCCTTTGTGGATTCATTAGACAATTGTCTGATGGTGAAGCTGGATACTCTAGGTATCACTTGTCTCCTTATGGTGATCATTGTGATAGTTGTGTGAATAGGTTTGGGCGGCTAATGGGGACGAATCAGAGAAAACCGTCAATAAAAGCCAATGCAATGAGATCGATGGTATACTAGCTCGTGGAAGTGAGTGTCTTTGTTGGTACCTAGTTACTAATGCCTTGTGGATCGGTAGATACGAATTCTAGTACTCAAATCAAAAAGATACCAAAAGGAAATGTACCGATACTTATAACTCTAGTGATGCAAGTATGCTAACAGTGATGCAATTAGTACGACGATGATATCTCAGTACATGTACTAAAAAATGAAAGAAATGTATAATAATGTGATCTCAGTAGTGTATGATTACTATAATATTGACTCAATATTATTAGCAGTATATTCTGACTATATATACTTGCTTCCACGAGAGAGTTCCAAAAGAAACACTTACTAATGCTTACAACCAGTCACAGCGTTTGCATGGCGGTGACTATAGGGAATTTTTTGTGAGGAGGAGGAGCAGGGCACGGGCACGACCTGGATAATTGCTGCTTTCAGGGAGCATTTGGAGTAAGCAGACTAGTGCACGTTTTCATTGGCCACAGTTAAACACAGGAAAACCGAGATGCGACCGAAGTCAGAAACATGACGGTTAGTATCAATTACTGTCACGTGATTCGAATGAAAGTCATCAATATCTTAAACCTGTATGACAGCAAAACTGGCACATGCTCATGAACGTGTGATATTCTTCTAAGTGGATAGATCCTCTACGAAACCGTTTGAAGGGCCTTATTTCATACCAAAAGAGTCGAGTTCTTCTAATGGCATACGATTGAATAGTTACGAGTGATTAAAACAAGCACCATTAATCCTGAAAACTGAAAACAGAATAAATTGTCACAAACGGAGAGAAAACCGGTTCTACCATGTGTTCTTGGAATAGTTGCGAAAAAGTTACCAGCGTTTACAAACTCCTTTGGAGGTTGTAAATATTCTTGTTTCTTTCGTAGGGGTTGACATCATTGCTATCACACGAGAAGGATCAATAAAACAGATATCGATTCACAAAGAGGAGACAGTGGCGACAGAGCTGGATGATTTGTATGATAGGAGGCACATTAGTGGAAACTGTACTACGACTTTGGGCATTTTACAATTTTTTACTTCTCAAATTCTACCTCAAATATATCACTCCATCTTGGGAAATGCTTAATCCAGTTGGTCAAACTGCAGTTCTTTCTCTATCTGCATGTATCCGAATGGACTAGTATCTCGATGTATCCATACGCTCCAATATACTCTGCAGTATATGACCTCGCAGAAATCAATGATGAAATAAGGCTTGCAATTCCCAGAAGCTCAGTCTTATTTTTGTTCCCTAGAAATTCGCTTGACGTGAATGGCAGAACACAATCAGTATGAAAAGGGTGGGGTTCTTATGACAAGAATTATGACGAGAGTCGTGACAACACACCCAGAACAATCCCTCTCTATTCAGTGTGGCCGAGATGCGTGTAGGAGCTCTCGCCAAGCTTCGCCCCCACCTTCCTCGAAGAACGGTGGATATTGGTCGGTATAGGGATATTTTGGCCAGGGAGGTGGTAGCGCAATTCTCATCATATCATTTCAACCCCGCGATTCACCCCCCTTTTCATGTACAATAATAACTCAAGAAATGCAGACACAAATAGGGTTGCGGCAGGAAAACTCCCTTTTCGGATGGAAGATCCGAATTTTGTAGTGGGGTCTTTAATGTCCCACTAGGACTTCTCTTGCCTCGAATGGTAACTAACCACGACCAGAGGCGGTAAGGACGGTGTATAATGGAGCATAGAGAGCCATGGGATGCGAGTGGATTTCATATCGTTTGTGCATGGATTCGTAACCAGGGCTAGGGGCAGACGCCTATTTTGCATTTTGCGTTGGTACAACATCTGGTCTTGCTCTTCGTGTAATCGGCTGCTGCAGTTGCCCGTCGACACACCACAGAGTTCAAATGCGCTCCGCGTTCAAATAGGCAACTCCGCCGGGTGTGTTAAAGTCCAGGGTATCAGAAACCCCACGTACAACAATAGAAAGAGAGATCCAGGCTCCCCCAAGCCACATCCAACAAGTGGGCATCTTCTATTCTGACTCCGAGAAAGATTGCGTTCAGTTCTCTGTGCCCCTCGCTTAACCAAACCCGGACAAGAATATAGCCGCCTAGCTCCTTGATTACAAACCTGCTTCTACATCCCATTCCTTTTTGCGGATTGCAAGGTCTAATGTAGAAAATGTTGAGCATAGTATTTTCTGGCTACTCCGAACTCTGCCCTTCTGTTAGTGGGACCAAAAGAAATGGTATTTTCTAGCTACTGCAGACCTCGGGATCGATTTGGGGTACTCCAACCCCAGATAACGTTCTCCTACGTTCTCTTACCTTCTCCTACCTTTCACCCATTTGCTCTGGCAACGCAAGAAATCCCGTACTCCACCAGTTACCGAGATTTCCTTTTCGGGGTCTAACCCGTAGCCATAACCCCGGCTTTCGTGCATTATCTTCTATTCTCGTCCATTGTACCCTTCTCACTGTCCTAAAGCAAGACAAAATAATCGATTAGATCGCACGAACTGCAGCAACTTGCATTGCTTCTGTACTAGCGGTGTGGGGGAGGATTCGGATCGGATTGGTTAACCGGAGCTACCTAGAAAATTATCACTTCATATATATAGACAGCAGGATACGTCAAAGACGAAGTCTGGGGTACAAACAAGGTTTTGAGTGAAGTTTGGAGCTTTTTCGACGTTTTCCACCATGCAAGAATCCAAGAGACCTAGAGGTAAAGGCTCGGGCATGGCTCAGCGAAAGAAGATCACCAGGGCTTGCGATATTTGCAAGCACCGCAAGATGAAGGTATGTAGTGGCCAGAGGTGAAAAATCGGCACTTTTGGATAGAAATGATGAACTGCAATCGTTACTAACGATCTTTGTAGTGCAACGGCCAACAGCCATGTATGTTCTGTAAAAAGAGAGGAATGCTGTGTCTGTATCTTAAAGTAGACGGGCGTTCAACCAAGGGAAGAACATTGAAGTCCGTACATACAACCCAACTCACAACAGCGGACAGCTCTTCGTCTAACTCGTCAGACGCTCCTCATTCCCGTTCTACGACTAGTATATCGTCTACGTCATCGGCCAATCTCAAAGAAGTCCGAAAGCCTAATGACAGTCTGGAGTCATCCAATAATTCGCCTTCTCTTGCAGCTATTTGCCAGAATTTGCAGTCATCTTTAACCACGGCTACCTACGACAGAGGGACGGTTAATTCCAAAGAATTTCAGCATGGTGTACCTAAACTAGACGGTAAACACTCCAGGCTTCTTCAAACTCAAAGTGGAGACTTGCGTTACTATGGAGAACTCAGTCCCTTCACGTTTCTTAACGAATGCCGTTCGTTATTCAAGTCGACGATAGGAATATCGAAATTCACCATTATTCCTGACGAAGAGATCTTGGTATCAGACCGTCTGTTATCTCATAGAAATAGTACCTTGCCTTTGCCACCTCGGGACCTGTGCAATGTGCTTATAGGACTTTTCAAAGAGAACATAAACGATACTTACTATGTGTTTGACATGGAAGACTTCGAGGAAAACATAGTCAACGCGATATACGAGAACGCAGAAAGGAAGGAGAACAACTTCTGCCTCTTCAATCTTGTCATGGCCATTGGTGCTCTCTACGCCGAGTTCACGCCAGAAATAGACAACGACAAGTTGGGAATCTTGACTTCAACCGACTACTTCGATTGCGGTCAGAACATCATGCGTGATTTCTGCTACGATGAGAAGCTCTGGATAGCACAAGCACACTTCTTACATCATTTCTACTATCTATCCAAATGCCAGAGGAGTTCTGGGTGGCTCCATTTGGGTAGTACCGTCAGAATTGCCCAAGCTTTGGGATTGCATCGTAAAGTAGTTAACGAACGCTTTGGAGACGTCAAAATTTGTATGCATAGACGACGTCTCTGGAGAAGTATCTTCATTTGTGACAGAATCTCGTCTATCAACATGGGTCGTCCTTTGAGTATTACTGACTACGACTGGGATGACTATGACGACAACCTCGAAATCAATACCTTGGATAGCAAGGAAGAGGCCGTTCAGAGAGAATGTCATTTGGCACTCTGCAATATTGCCAGGATAAATGGTAGAATAGTAGAGAACTTACTCCGCTCAGATTCTATCAGCGTCAAGAAGTCCAACATGTTGTCACACGAGTTGAAGATGTGGTCTCATGGATTAGTAGATGAGTTGAAGTTGAGTACTGATCTTGAGGCAAAGCTCGCTGATCCAGAACGTCCTAACAACTTCAACTTGGTATTGGTTCACTTAAGTCAATTCTACGGTATCATGACATTGGGACGTCCGTTCTTGGTACATGCTGTGACGAGAAAGCTTAAGCCAGAGCCCAAGAACCCAGATGACTTCAACGACGTGGCCCTGCTCATTACATATTCCAAATCATGTATCAAAGCTGCTTTCTTAGTTATTAAGTTATTGACTTTCTACAGCGCTCACAACAAGAGCAGAAAGGAAGTCTTCTCTTCTGTGAGTTGCTGCTTTTACGCTGCCTTGGTCTTGGGACTTACCCTCTTGTACCAGAAGTCCACACCACGTCCAGACCCTTCATATATAGCTTTATTAGAAGAAGCTATAGCTCTGGCTCATGACTTCCTTGAGGAGCATTCGAGATTCGATCTGATTGCAAAATGCTGGGCATTGAACATATCGAATCTCCAGGAAGCTCTTCAGCATGACTTCCTTGATTCAGTTGAGTTGACCTCAATCGGCTCTATTGAAGACTTTATCGAAGATGACTTCGACTTCGAAGCAATGTCGATGTCCGGATCCTACGATAAGCACACCACGGAACTGTCAGAATGTTCTGACTACGACGACATGAACGAAATCTACGATGACTTGGTTTCGTTCCGGATGTTCTATGCCCTCAATGCTCCCACAGCAACCAGTTGCTTAAGAGACTTGATAGACTTCACAAAGAACGACGACTTGGATGCGTTCAAGTACGATCTGGGACAACATATTGTATTGGGAGGGGAATGAGATTGGCTCATTTATTTATTGCTACATTACTTCTGTGTATTGTGTATTCATTTCTTGTTGACATAGTTAGTGTTTCCTATATATATATGGAAAGGTTTCCTTGGGACTATAGTAGAAAGCGTAATGTCCATGGTGAGAGGGATAAAGATGTAGTCTTTATGGTAGCTTATGGCATGCCTTGTAACATCTTCAAAGAGCTCTACTCTACGACGTGTTTAGCTACAAATGCTGAGCTGTTGTTGGTACAGAAGTCATATTCTGATATGCTATTAGTATACACATATAATACAATGATGCTAAGTGTGACCCGAGGTGGCAGACTTCCATCTCCACCGGATCTTGTTCCGGAGATTCAGGATCCAGTCCAAGTCAATGGCTTTGTTGTCCCTTGGAGTGTTGTTTAAGACACTCAATCGGTTCATCAAGCCCTCAGAGAAGGACGCTTTGGTGTTCAAGCTCTTGGGATTAGATGGAAACGAGTACAGTTTCGGCTGCTGGTCATACTTGGTCTGGATGGACTTGAAGATTGTCAACAACCGGGCGTTGGTAGACTCCTTCTCAGTAGTATTCAACTCTTCGGGTTGGTTCGAATACATGCTAAAATCGTTCTCATACAATTCATTGAAGAATTCTTCGTATGTCTCAACACAGTCCCAACAAATGAACTCAGTATAGAGCTGGTTCACGGCGCTGGTGGCATTAGTTTGAGATGCCTTCTTGAACTTCTTATTGTTGTTGATGATAGAACTGATCTCGTAGAGTGGTTTTTCACAGAGATCGCAGTACTTTAAGAGATCTGACCCTGGGATCTTTCCGAAGATCTCCTCCAAGTTCTCTGGACCATTGGGTCTAAGGGGTATTTCGTTGGAAATAGCCCTCTTGTTCGAACGCTTACGAGAGTTTTCACTTGTCAAGCTAGACTGAGAGTATTCCTCGGCATTTCTCTCCGAGGTGATGGTGGAAACATCCGAAGCGATGTTATCAGCTTCGTGATGGTTATGCAAAAATGAGGTGTTATTGATAGTATTGGTGTCGTTATGGTAACTGTTATTGTTACTGCCATTATTAATAATGTCGGTGCTATGCTTGTTGTCACTACTACAATTGTTGAACATTCTCAGCTTGAAGGTAGCAAGCGACTTCTTCTTGAAGATACGGGCCTCTTCATTCAATCTCGAGGAAGTGAACAGACTGTTGTTACAGTCCCGAGTAGCCATGTAATCTTCAACCAAAACTATTGGATCTTGGCTCTCGTCTTCATCATAATCGTAGTCGTCATCATCCTCTTCATCGAGATCCAAACCAGATGGCCGTTCATCGATAGTGCTACCTTTCACATCTTCCATGTCTCTATCTGATCCAGAGCTTTCGTTTGGAAGCCTACTTCGATTTGAATCGGTAGAATGACAAGGTTTCAATTCCACAGTCGTGATAGAGCCATTTTCTTTGTCGTTATCACCATTCAGAGGATGCGTGATTCCGCCCCTATTGGTGTGGCTATTGGAGCTTGAAGTAGAACTACGGTTACGGGTCTTTGGGGGTGGTGGGAGTGGTAATGAAGTTAGTCTTGTGTCATCAATAAGATCTAATTTCGAAGGCTGGTGCTTGAGTTTAGACCCTGGTACAGCGTTGGCAAGGTTGGTGAAGGAGAACTGTTTGTGAATGTTGGTGGCAGAGTTACGCATACTGTTGAGGTTCTTATCCTTTAATGGGTGCTTGGATAGAAGTTCCTGAGTGGAGTTCATTCTGGAGAGTGACAAATTGGTTGATAGTATCACCGAGGAGTCTGGAATGTTGGAACTTGTGGTAGGAGGGCTGGTTGGTTTGGCGAATGTGTGAGTGCTATTGAAGACACCTTGATTATTAGGAGCATTATTGAAGGTGTTTTCTGTGATGGCACTAGTTTTCACCTTTACGGTATCGTCTGAAGTATCTATAAAAGGCGTTGCTACGCTCTGGGTTAGGTTAACGAAAGACATTTCATGCTGTGGATGTAACTGCGTTTGCGAGGGATATTGGAGTTTTGGAGTGAATCAGCTAGTAATAGGAGATTTCACTTCTTAGTCTTCGACTGCAAAACTGCGGTTATCCTTGGTAAACTGCTATTTGAGCGAAGCTTTCATGTATATAGAAAGAACGAACAATGAAGAAGAAGGTATCAAGACTTGAACACCTCACGGAATCAAGGATCAGAAGACTCCACGGAACACGATCGGAAGAACGTTTCAGCTGTCAAGAATGCACCAAGCAAATAATAATAATATTAATAGTTTGATGTGCCGTTGCTGTTGTAGTACCCACGGTAACGGGAGAGATGGAACGATCAGAAACAAAAGATTTAGTCTAGACTAGGAAAAAGTAGACTTTGAATGGAACAAACGATCTCAGAGCGGAGTGGATGCTGGCTGTGAACTTTCCTCTGAGCTGGAAGTCTGTGGAAGTATATAGCCTCGTCGAGCTTTCCGTTGCTGCTATGGTGATGTAAAAATCGACAGGGCCAAAATATGCCAATGGAACCTTTGGAACACGGAACAAATAGAGCGGGTGTCTTAACTAAGGGCAGCGAGCCTGTGGGAACTGAGGTCGGTGGTACACTGTCACGACACACGAAATCTCGAGGTATATACCGATATATATACCAAGAAGCACTAACAAAACCAGTTTGAACGGTCTGAAGCGTCTTCCGCTAATATAGACAACAAACCCATGGAATTACATGGCCCAGTTTATATATGGAACAGTCTGGAATTAGCAACTCACAAGAACGCAGACTGTGCTTGCACACAGGCTGCTGCTTTCCTGACAATAAGGGTACCACATACAAATGCCAGAACGGGCCAGTGGTGGGCGCACGACGTTACGGTGTTTTTGTTTTCGTTCCTTTAGACGATGGGCGTGGAAAGCTGGGGTTGGAGGGTAAAGCGGTAGCGACGTCGGTGGCAGCGGTAGTACGATATGTTGGGAAGACAATGGTCAGGGTAGTGCGTTTCTTTTGAGTTACGGACAATAACAGCAGGTAACAATAAAAATAATGCTGGTTTCGGCCAATGTCCATGTCCACAGACACCCTATTTCCTCTTCGTGCTACTCCTCGTTATCCCTATTGCATCGGCTAACTGGACTTAAAGTGCCTTGATTTCTTGTGAGTTCCCCCCGGTCTAGACCCTTCATCCCTTGCAACGTATGGTGCCTCCGTTGCAACCCCAATATGCAAACAGGAAGCAGTATGAAACGTAGATCGGATACGATACAGGATGTACAACCGATGTGCACGTCTATCTGTTATGGATGAGAATAACCCCAAACCGGAGTCATAACGAGATAGCAGATGAAGGTAGCTAGATCGTGTTCTAAAAAGTCTAAACGGGTTTACGACGATGAGGGGAAGCCGGGTGCACAAGACTTCATTGATGGTAAGCAAGTAGATAGTAAGAGAGAAGGTACGTGGATACTACAGGATATGATGTCTACAGCCCCTTATCTCAACATCTACTCTATAGTCACCGAATAGTGAAATTCCTCGAGTATACATTGATACGAGTCGGTTTCGACAAATTACCGGCCATTTTCCACCCAGGCACATGTTGCCATGACCAATGCTGGCCAATATCTAGCTCGTAATTAGGTCTCCCAATGTGGGTCCATTGTTCTCCCCATTGTCATCTTGGAATACAATGGTCTAAAACCCACTATCCTTGCACATAGCGCTATGTATCACCGTTTTAAGATTCGAGTAGCCAATTCGGTGCTGGAGTACATTCTGACACATTGGAGAATGTTAGAGAGACCAGCACAAGCTGGAAAACACGAAAACCAAGTCCTAATTTCGTCTGAATCTCTTCCGATGACCTCATACCACCGACGTGTGATATTCCCGTTTTAAGTTAAATCTACCCGTTGCATTCGACGTTTAGTCCTACTTATTGTCCGCCTGTGGTATGGGATTTGTACTACCTTTCCGACATCAGCATTGAGTATTTGACATGTGATGTCATGTCTACAATCAGCTACGAGCTATACTTTAATGACGTGATAAATACATTAAACTGCTACTTGGCCTCTAGAACTAAGCAAATCATGGTACAGACTGTCTCCATCGTTGTCGTCGTTGGCCCAATCTAAAATATCCTTGAAGATTCTCTGTGATATGACCTTATCCATATCCATCTCCTGTTGTCTGACTCTTAACATCAAAGTCTCACACACTTCTAGTAACAAAGATATGCCTCTGAACTCTTGACGTCTTCTGAATTCAATTACTGGCTGCCAGACTGTGATTTGGTAGTTGAACCGTAACTCTAAAACTGAGAGCTTGCGAAAGTACAGAGTAGCGCTACTCAATATTAACGGAATGGACTGGTTCAGTATCAATGGGCAGTTGTTAAGCGATAACCTCTGTAGCGTATCACTACGAAGTGATGCCAAGTCCCAGAGAAACTTATCACTGATGTGACAACCAGCTAACCCGACGGTTTCCAACTTGGAGTTGCTTTTAATAAGCTTGGTTAAACTGTGGTCAGTAATAAGGTATCCACGTTGTTTTCTTCCTAAGTTGATAGTAGTCAATTTATGACATCTTTTGGCTATCTGGTACACTCCAGCATCTGATACTAGCTCACATGCACGGATGTCCAACACCTCAAGATTAGGGCAGCTATAGCTAACCATCTCTAAGAAGTCATCGTCGATTATTTTGGAGCCTGTGATTATTAGCTTCTTCAACTTGTGTCCATTTTTAAAGAATTCTGCTCCAGGCATTAACTTGGGACACATGTACAATTCCAACCACTCCAAATTAGAGAAATCAAAACCAGATGATATGTTGTCCAAAGCTTGTTGTTTAACCTGAAATAACTTATGGAGGACGAAGACTGAAGGTTTGAATTTGATGGCAGGAGGGTTGTTTAAAAATTGGTAGAGTTTGAACTCGTCACTGAAGAAGAACTTCTTGCGGAGAACGTCTGTAGCGACCCGTTTGAACAAGCGGTTCACTTGCAAGCAGTTATATAATACACCGGTGGCTTCGTAATTATCATCCGTGGAACTCTCTGGGAGTTGGTCATTAAGGGCTAGCTCTGCTTGCTGTTTGGTTCCGTGTATTAACAATGCATGGTTAAACGACAACGGTTTTCGTCTTATAGGAGTGTGTTCCTGAGGAATGACAGTAGATTGCATGTCTGCAAACTCTAAAATTTTATGGACAATTTCTGGGATTTCAAAGATCGAGGGACCTTCTCTGGCTCTTTGCTCAAAGGAGATAGGCTTCAAGGGCAGTGAGTCTTGGAAGTAGTAACTTCTGGTTACTGGGTCCCTGATTGGCGATGTGTTGGGAGTGCTATCGTCTTCAGTTAAGTCGGGTAAGGACTCGAGATCAGAAGCGTCTGATGCTGGTGATGATGATGTGTAGCTGGAATCGAAGGAAAATTCTGTGTCATCTAGCTGTAACGAAAATTGCTGGGAGCACAGAGAAGGTGACCTTGTTGATGCTGCGTAAGCCAAAGATCTTATTCTCCTTCTCCCGGACCTCCGCAAGGAGGAACCCCTTGACATAGGCGAGAATGGTGCGTTGGATGTAGGTGAGTTAGATATATCTCTGAGCTTGGAGAAGTTTGAGACTGACTTGGCTCTCTTGGGTGAGACTGGAATGGCTTCGGAGTCACTCGCTAAGAAAGGATTGATGTCATATATTCTATTGTCAACATGATTCGCATATGGCAACGGTTGTGTACTATTTGATGAAGTGAGTTTCATGTTCTGAAATTGAATAAAAATGAATGCAAAATTATATAAGTAGGTTGTTGATATCAAACATGCAAGTAAAATTAGTTAGCTGAATAAAGATTAAACTAAAATAGTGGGTCTGGGATGGACACAAATGGCAATTAATAAGAAATGAAGTAGAATGTATTGCTTCTAGAAGAACAGTTAAAAGATTGACTGGGGTGAGTTAAATATGCCTGGAAAATTTTGCTATTTGTTGAAGCTCCTGGACTTGGCTGCTAGGAACTGTAAGTGAATATTCAAACCAATGACTCCACTAAGCGATTGGTAAAATGAAGTAAAATGAAAACCACCTCGTGATGTGCGAAGCCTCCGTTGATGTTGGTAGGAGGGCTGTGGTTAGTTATCTGAGGTTCGGTTAGAATGGAAGCCACGACAGCAGAAGATAAACATCTCCATGTCCAATGAAGGGGGAAGATATCAATATATATATTCGAAACCCCTGATAGAACAGCCAGGAACATTCACTGCAAGACAGCATATTTCATGTTCGGTTATGGAGCGAAGCTGGGTATTTACTGCCAGCCACTGACGAACGATCCTCACCAACACGACGATGCAACAACCACATACAGATCCAAATTCCTCTAATGTACATTAAAACTCCCAAAATAACACACTCGCCAGATGGCTGTCTCCTGGCTAAGAAGACCAGCCAGTTATAACAAACTGAATGGCTGGCTGCGTCCGCATGCGACGACCTGCAGCAGTTGGAAGGTGCATAAAAAATGTGCGTTGCTGCAAAATTCAGTCTGTCGCAACAGAAATGTGTGGAGCACACGTGATTTTGCCATAGTCAACACCGTAAATTGGAACCTGGTAAGCTTCCCAAAATAATATCAAGTTAACGACAGCACATTTGGAGTAATCGCGATGAAGTACTCGCTACTGGCTTGGAGGTTGGCTTGTCAGGTACATTCTTGAAGCGAGAAGGGACGCTCCTCGACTAGCCCTTTGATGTTCTGGCTATGCGGATTGCGGCCCTGGATGCTAGAGCATTCATCCTACGGCGTCACACCAATGAAGGAAGCGGTTCCTTTCATCTGGTGTATAGCTAGAGTTATCTATAGAGTGCCATGGCTTTGGTTTGGAGTTAGAAACCAAGCTTTCGCTGCGACTCTCGTTACCGCTTTCACGTAGTTCGTTGTCTCACCTGAACGAAGGGCTACCAGCGTTACATTTTCATCCTCTACTCCTTCACAGCTTGTTCAATTTTGCTAGTTAATACAACTCAGCTATCTCCACATGAAAGCAAGCCTCATGCACTATTGACCCCGTCAAGACAATAGTCGGTTAACTGGCGTCAGCTGGACCAATACTGCTCTCACGTGACATTCTCATACTTAATATCGTAATAATAAGGCTGGCTAAATCTCGTGTGCAGTTGTTATATCAACCAAGTGGCTGAATAACATCGATGTCCGTGTTTGCCCTTACATCTTTTGGGATATTATTTTAGCTTTCGTCATCAAGGAAGGTTTTTCAGGAACGCATAAAGGTACATTGTCAGCGACTTCCTGGCTATGGACTTAGACCAGTAAAAGGTAAACAATACACCAGCTGTGTGAAGGAACAATGAATACAATAAACTGGTCCACTAGTTTCAATGTGCGACAGTCCAGCCAGTTTATTAGAGACGATCATCATTATTAGATTGCTTGCAATTACGATCTACTTCATTGTTCATCGTAAAACTGAATCTTCTGTGTGTCTAAATGCTGAACATATTGTCGAAAAGAGATCTTTGGAGAGATGTTCATTTAAAGCAATGATCGTGTTGGGGTTGTACATGTCTAAAGAGGGTGTCTCTTGCTTGATAGGAGAGCTATCTAGGTTAAATAGTACTAAAGCGGCTTTCTTCTCTTCAAGTCGGCACCACCAGTAGGTTCTCTGTATAATGTCGGTTTTGTGGCTTATGGGTTACGATGGTGCTTTTTATGTCGCATAATTATTTTTGGACAAAAGGATTATCGTAGAGATCTACCAGTATAAAAATAATCTGGGCACACTGACAAATATCATCTAGTAGTCTAAGGCTCCCTACAACTAAAGTATACAATTTGGTTTAGTATGAATCTCGACGGTTGTTTTTTATTAAGATTGTTATTCAGATGGAGTTGGTGAATTCGTCTTTTTATAAAGTTTTGTTCAATTTGCGTATAAAGTACAGATCTCTCAGATATATAACTATATAGAAACTTTGTAATTAACCATGATTCTTTCTATTGAATTAGTATCGTACTATAAAAATGTATTATAATAAATTTGTCATATAAAATAACCAAATGGGAGATAATATATAATATACCACACTAGGCCACCACCAGCAACAAACCTCTGAGTACACATAACTACGTCCTACTCGGCTCTGCCTATAACTAATAACTACGTTCTACTCGGCTCTGCCTACCGAGAACTAGTTCCTGCTACACACTCAAGTCTAATCAATAATGAAAATCTGCTAATACTTCCAATAACCGCCTTTCCATCAAATTTTGCAATTACCAATGCCCATCAACCTCACACGTGAGCTTCCTGGTGCTCGTCCTATCCATTTTGTGCGACGTTACCACATTTTACTTCAGCACACGTGATCTCCTCTCGGAGTTCTCGATCTCTGCTGCGCTACGCCATGCAACAATCTATGTGTCACCTAACTAGCGGATTGCAGCGAGAGAAGTTCCAGATAGCGTCAGGCGGGCCCTGGTCGCCACTAAGTCCACCACGGAGTGACTGCCGAATGCGCGTCTTGCCATCTCGTTTCTATTATTATCCCATCGTCTTCTTATCTGGAACCAGCTTCTTCCATACAGTGCCCTCCGGCTACAACAGCAAATTAGCTAATACCGGTAATTTAAATCGCCCAATCCACACCTACCGAACACGCGGCGATGTTATCGGACGTTGCAATTTTTTCCTGCCAATGACTCGCTCACCTACATGTTCTGTGCTGCTATCTGTAGCACCTTACGAGATTACAATGGCGATAGAGCGTTCGCTCCCAAAAATTTTTCCGAGCGATGCAGCCCCGTCACGTGCTCGATCCTTTACTTCCGTTTCTTTTTCCACTGTTGATAAGTCGGTTTATTAACCGTTGGTACATAACCGTTGGAAAGTAGCCCATTGGAAAAAGTTTTCTTTCACAACAGGAGAGTTCTTGGAAAGCAGTACATCGGATTTGAGGATTTATTACAAGCGGAAGTATTCGTTTAGAAATCGACCCGATCGAAGTATTGTTCAAGAGTCCGAGGACCACCGCAATCTAGCTCTCACGACTAGTCATAGACGCCATAACACTTGTTTACTATTGTAGCGACTAGAAACCTCGCAGTCAAATAGCCAACCAAGTCCGATACAAACCGCCAAAAATGATTAAAAAACAATCGTCGTCGTCCAAATCGACGTCTTTGTTCGATATTCGGTTAAAGAACCTTGATCATGACGTCTTGGTGCTTAAAGGAAACCCCCAAGACGCGGCCTCGGTGTTGCTATCGGGTAAAATAGCTTTGGCAGTGAATGAACCTATTCAGATTAAGAGATTTACCTTGAGATTGTACGCCAATTTGAGAATTCAATGGACTGAAAACCTCATGACTGCAAAGGGCCCATACAGCAAACCTACTAAATTCTCCAAAAAGGTATACGAGTATGTGTGGGATAATGTAGAATTCAACCAGTATCTTACCAACTTATACGAGAATACTTCAAACTCAACATCTTCCATTGGTCTCAGCAAAACGCATTCTACAGCATCGCTCAAGAACTTGGGTTCATCGCTTCGTACCAAGTCCTCGACTAATTTGCAGCTTTCGTCGCTGCCATTGTCTAACAATGGTCTCTCTAGCCACGGATCGTCTACCAACTTATCATCGTCAGGAAAGACCTCAAACCATACTTTGGTTCTGGGAAACTACGAATTTCCTTTCAGTGCTGTTTTGCCAGGAGATTTGCCCGAGTCCATCGAGGGATTACCAGGTGCCTCATTGGTATACAGATTAGAAGCAACCATCGACAGAGGAAAGTTCCACACGTCCTTACTTACAAAGAAGCATATTCGTGTTATTAGAACAATGACTACAGATGCCGTCGAATTGTCGGAAACTGTGGCAGTAGACAACACTTGGCCAAAGAAGGTAGAATACTCTTTAAATGTTCCTTGCAAGGCCATTGCAATTGGTTCTGGAACTCCAATCAGTTTCATGTTAGTACCATTGTTGAAAGGGTTAAGATTAGGCTCCATCTCCATAAAGTTAGTGGAATTCTACTCCTATCTCGGATATATACCTCCATCCTATAATGGTGAGAGAGTCGTTTGTGAGAAGAAGATCGAGAAGCCAAGCGAGGACGACCCTAATTTCCAGATGGATAAATGGGAAGTAGATACTTTCTTAAGAATTCCACCAAGCTTATCCAAGTGTACACAAGACTGTGATATACTGTCGCATTTGAAGGTTAGACATAAGTTGAAATTCGTTATAGGTTTGGTTAACCCAGATGGTCATGTGTCAGAATTGAGAGCTTCATTACCAGTGCAGCTTTTTATCTCTCCCTTCGTTACCATTAGAGCTACTCATGATGACCCCGAGGAAGTCAATGTCCATAAGGACACAGCTCCAGACTTTAATGCCGAGGAAGACGAGATATTTAACCGTGACTCGCATAGTACCAGTAACACAAGTTTAAGTGAATTGGCTGAGTCCCAGGCCAACAATGGACAGTTGAGATCGAATCCAAATTCTTATACCTCCTTTAATGGATTCATGGCACCACCTCTCTACGAGAAACACATCTATGATAGATTGTGGTCTGACGTTTCCCCAATAGAATCTCCATTGAACTCTGGAGCGTCTACACCTAGAAATTATAACATGCCTCATAACGATGTTCAACAGCAATTCTCTATGTCCCCACTTGACAGTGTGCAATTGAACGAGAACTTGAGGCAATTGAGTTTGCAGAGACAATTGCAAGAATTTGAAGCTGTTTCTTCACCTCCTTCGATCCCACAAACCCCTAATGGAATAGAAGACAATGAGAGAGATAGAGCTATATTTAATCTTGATGGAGAAGCCGAGCTTGCTTCACCAAATGATTACTTCTCTAGACGTATTGCCAACAGCGGGTTCAGACCTAATTTGGGCAGATCTGCCTCCTCCAATCTCCACCTTCTTTCACCTGGAGTTCAATCGCCTCCTAATCACATTTCAAGAATAAACTCAGAATCCAACTTATTGGACACCTCCCGTTTATCGAAAGTGCCATCTTACCATCAAGCGATCAAGGGCGATGCTCATGAAGCTATATCACCAGCATATGAGCCTCCTTTACCAGGATCGAATATTAATTTGACGGAGTTGAACAAGATATTTGAGGAATTACAGGCTGCTTCTCCTCCTCACTCAACACTTGTGAAGAACAAATCATTCTTATCTCGTGGCTCGAGTTCCATGAACTTAAGGAACTTGGGTGCCAAGTCATCATCTAACAATTCGTCTCCAAACCAATCACGTAATGTGTCAGGAACAAATTTGGCTGCATTATCAAGGACCTCATCAAAGAAAAGTAGCAACAGCGACGGAAACAGTAACAGCAGCAGCGGAGTTAATATTTCGCATGGCTCGCATGGTTCGCATGGTTCGCATGGCTCGCATTCAATCTCACCAAACAATTCCTTCCTTGCTCAAAATGGTGGCTCTGCTGTTTTCAGCATGACCCCATTACCGTTGCCTTCCACGTCTCCAGTTCACAAAATCAGTTTCAAAGGTCCTGCCCAAGACTTACCACCTCATTTGATGCATTCCACGTCGTCTTCGAGTGTGACTAAGCCCTCGAGCAGTGCCACAGACAGAAGTGCAGCTCTCAACGGTGGAAATAAGTCGGCGTCAAGTTTGAGTTTGCACAACTTGCAGTTCATGAACAGGAAGAAGGCAGAAAAGAAATAGGTAATTTGAAATCAGGACAAGGGAAAGAATGGAAGTGGGTCGTATAATATAAATAAATCATAGAAAAGTGCTTAGTAAAGAGAAGCATATAATAATAGAAAAGAACAACATAGAAAATATAGAAAAGTATACGAAATACAGATTTGCGCTCATAATTATTGACAATTGTAGGTTAGTAACTTCTTCAATAACCAGAAGGAATAAGCGTAAGTTAGAGCACTAAAAGAAGAATAATACTCCAATGTTTTGCAATCAAAGAACAAAAAGCACAAAACGAAACTGTCCTCAGCGCTACCACCGTTGAGGCGCTACTAAACACGAGACCCCATTTTTCATGGTTAGCAATAAGGGAGGATCCCAGTTAAGGCTTGTAGAGTTCTGAATTCCAGCTAGCTTTTTGAGCAAATACAGGCAAATTAACGGTTCTCAGCTGCAATGAATCAATTCCATCACACTTCCATGCTTTTTTACGCTTCACCTTTGCACAGCAACGTCACTTCCCCAATCACCGGATAGCACTCTTCACACTGTTAATCAGATGCGCTAGGTGCAGTCGCTCCATACACCTAACAATTTATCAGGTGTACAAATGATAAGTGTATTAGTTGTAGAGTTGTTCTTCTTTCTTCTGTTTCATCTGTTTCTTGCTCTCATTGTGTACCAATTGTTCATAGTTACACGCAACAATACAATGTTTCGAGACAGAACCAATCTTTTCCTCTCATACCGACGGACAATTCCCCGGACGGTGAACGTGAACACTGAGTCCCGTTTCGACTCGTTGATCGAAGAGGAAGAGGGCCTCATAGGGACGCCTACTCAGCGCCGTAAGAAGAGCCAATATCGTGACACAGATCAGGGAATAGAGATGAAACCGCTTGTTCCATCTCTTTTTGACATCGCCAAGGAACTTGATTCACACTTGGTGGCGATCAAAAGGGAAACAAACGACTTAAACGCCTTGTACAAGAGGCTCATTATAGTGACCAAGAGCGACAAGAAATCGCTAGAGTCACGGATAGAAAACTTGAACTACGATATCTTGAAGACATTCGAAAAGTGCTATATTTTGATCAAGAAATTCGAATATTTGGCCCTAAACCACGGCCGGTTGAACCTTAACTATACAGAAAATGACCTAGAGATCTTGGCTAACTTCAGAAAGACATACGCCACTAAGATCCAAGACAGTTCGTTGGTATTCCGTAACTTACAGAACAATTACATAAAGTTTTTGAGAGATGACGAGGATGAAATTGATCTGTTGATAACTAGCAGAGCAAGTATGGATACGAATACCTTACTAGACGAAGAAGAGTACAAGTCTAAACAAATGGACAACGGGCTGCAGTACACACAATCACAGCAGCAAATGAATAAGGGCTCAAATCAACAATATTTACACCAGAGAGAACAAGAGATCTCTAAACTTGCTATGGGTATTCTTGAAATCCTGACGATATTTAAGGAGATGGAGACCCTTGTTGTAGATCAAGGAAGTTTACTCGACAGAATTGATTACAATCTCCAGAACACAGTCCAAGACTTGAAGGAATCCGATAAGGAGTTAGTGAAAGCAAAGCATTACCAGAAGAGAACAACGAAGTGCAAGATCATATTTTTGATGAGTTTAATCGTATTTGTGCTTTTTCTTTTAGTATTGGTGAAGCCTCACGGTAGAACAACTGTTGTAGAAAAACCTTCCAAGCCTTCCGATCCATCTAAACCTGATGTCGGCGATAATCCGCCGCCGAATACAGATGGTAGGCCAGAGATAGAAAAACCTAGCATTGAGAAACCGGCTGGTGACATTGATTTAATTATATGAATGAAAAGTCGGGCATCTTACGGAGCATTATAAGAAATGCAAAATTTTTAATGTGACACACTAAATAGCATCGATAACGTTTCTCGAGGAAATAGCGATACGCCTGATAAATGTGCTATTTTGAGCTTGCACTTTGTATAATCTGTTCGAACTGCTCCATAAACACTACCCGTTGTTTCAAAGTAATATGTATTAACGAATCAAAGCGTCTTACTAAAACAAAAACGAACTAAAAACAGTAATATCAAACGTAGAACAAAATATTAAAAAGGTCTATAATACAGCAGGCACACCTGTTCTGGTTCTCAATAAGAGCTCTGTTCTTGTAATTATCAAGTGGCTTGAGAATAAACCCTAAGACAAACTTTTAGAATATTTCAAGCATGGAAAGTGAAATACACGGAGTTGATCAAGGTGGAACCAAGTGTTGAAAGAAGAACTTGACCAGCAATCGCATCTTTGCAGATCAACAACTTGATGGTAATCTCCTGTAGAGAGATGTACTATGACAGCACCGAAGTCAGAGAAGACTAGCTCCTCTATATTTTCATTTGGACATAGCACAGTTGTATTTATTCATCTCTATTGCTTCGATTAGAAGGCATTTCCGTATGGACCACTTCCTTGGTGTCTTTGAGATGGAACTGCACCACCTCTACCCATGAGCGAACTGGCAGCCTTGTTGTTATTGCTATTATATCTAGCAGCCACAGGTACGAATCCAGGCTGCATCTTTCTCTTCGTAGGACCAACTACATTAAAGTCAGGGTTGGCACTCAACACATTATCCGAGACAGTTGGGCCCCTTTGCAGGTAGCTAGTGTTGCTTCCACTGTATCCTGGGGCGTTGGAGTATCCCTGTCCTTGTTGGAAGTGTGGTTGGTACTGTTGAGACTGTGGGTACTGTCCAGGAGGAGACTGAGCTTGCATAGCGTAGTACCCATTGTGTTGTTGTTGTTGTTGCTGACCGTAATAGTTGCTGTAGTTAGGGTTAACAGCTCTTTGAGAGACGCTGGTGAAGTCAGAGTCGGCATCGGAGTCGTTTGAGCCCGTACGAATGTTGGCTGTGTTCAAAGGAACGCTCTCTTCTTCATCGTCAATAGTATCGTAGTCGTCCAACTCAGTGAATGGCTTGTGGCCCTCGACTTCTGGGTGATGCTCAAACACACTCGTAGGATACTTGTCAGCTGTTTGTGCTGGTGGTTGAGCGTTCAGAGGGTAAGGCAAGCCAGTCTTTTGTTGTCTGTTAACACTTACCTTCGAGCCTGAGGAGGCACCGTCGTAGTAATTGTTGCTAAGTGGTTGTGGCACGTTAACGTACGAGTTAGAGTTGGAGAGCGATGGTTTGCTAGTGAAGTCACTAGCCGTCTGTGGCTTTGTACCGTAGAGAGAGCTGTTACTTACTGTCTTGACGGCAGTGTTACCATAATGCTGGTTAGGCCTGCTGAGGTTGTTTTGCAGCGACGACTGTTGGGACTGTTGTTGTTTGAACTCGTAATCCTTTTCGATGGAGCTACTCGTGTCAAAGGTGTTGTTACCAGAGTAAGCTTGGCCAGGAACCTTGAATCCACCAGCAGTTGTGGAAGTCTTGTTGTAGCCGTTGAGGTTGGAGAACTTGTCGTCGATTACGGTGAAGTTGGTCAAGTCGTGTTGGGTCGACTGATCGTCATCCTCTTCGTCAGTAGAGCCAATGGTGGCAGCAAGGGCGAGGAACACAATAGAAATGAGGTTGGCAGCAGCTGCCCCGATAAGAATCCAGCCTGTCCAGCCCAAGTTGGGGTAGAAGACAACGATGATAATCACAGCGACAATGGTGGTGATGAGGAAACTAATGATGTTGATGATTATCGCCAAGATGATGATGGTCTTGGAGGTGAAGTGAGCAGCGAAGGTAACGGCTAGAAGGATGAAGTTGAATCCAAGAGCAATGGGGCACAAGATGAAGATCTTGGCCAAGGTGTCTCTGGTGCTAGAGGCCAAGAGCCAGTTGTCGGACTTGTCATTAACACCACTAAGAGCGTATGGATAGGTAGCAGAGCTGCAGTCACCGCTAGAGATCTTACAGTAGCCAAAGATACCATATGTGTACTGAGAAGTCTTACCGAGGTTGAACGAGGACACCACTGGGGAGGAGATTGTCGCTAGGAGGAGGAACACGAAAGCGATAAGGATTAGAACGACCGAGATCGAGTGGAAGCCGGGTCTGAAGGCCATTTTGGGCGGGTTTTGCTTTTGGTAGTTGGTCAAAGGGGAGACAATGGCACAGCCGTAATGCTGGGACAGAAGAAGGGACCGAGATCAGTGTAACAGCAGGGTTTTATCTTGGTAGATGGAAGATAAACGCTGTGAAAAACGGTTCTGTTGCAGGTTATAAATGGAGACGGTGACAGCGATGAAACACCAGTAGCGATTGAAGAAATAACTAGCGAGTCAGTAAGAAACGAACGAGCAAACAACGAGAAAGAAAGAAACAAAGACCAAAAGAAAGTAGAAGACGGATCAAGAAATCAAATTACAGCGAGAGAGAAAAAGACAATCCTACACTAACGTACACAAGTACACAGAGAGAGACGCATACACAGCGAGACGAAACCACTTAGGAAACCACATAGAGACACGGAAGCGATACACAGTCCACAGGCAGTCAGGATTTGGTCCGTTTACGGGGCTATACGGGAGAGAGTAAGCACAGGAAGCACCAGCAGAGAACCACAAAAGACACAGGCGAAGCGAGAATTCACAGTGTGCTAATAATAGGATGTGAATTCAGCTGGAGAGAGCCATAGTGGTGGTGGGGAGCCATTGATGGAGAGCGTTAATGGTGGTGGAGTTGCGACAGAATAGGGCATTTTCGTAGTAAAGAGGCAGCGAGGAGGAAAAATATTCTCAGAGAATTGGTTTTTTTTATTTGCTATTTATTTTGGGATTATTTTGATTCGAGGTATGAGATGTAGAAATCGCAGTACGTAATTGCAGATGGTGGGGTTACTGAAAGACGTGTTTTGCAGCCAGGTGGGGCTGTGGGTACGGGTTGGATAAGGTGTTTTATTTCTTCAGTCGTAGCATTATTGCCGTTCTTCTGGTGGTAATCGCAATTTCTGGCGATTTTTATTGCCTGGTTCCACAGTCGACCTTCATTCCCAGTCTCCCCTAGATATCTCTCGTCCCTCTGGTCTGTTTATAATATATGTACGACTAACGTGCGTGGTTTACTGTATGCATGAGCGCATAAAATATAATCACTTATAGGGGTTGGTTTGCACAGTACGGCACGGCTCGAATCAGTGTGGGTGATGGAGCTGACCGTTGGACACAACAAGGCTTATTGGGGGTATTGTGTAGTCTAGGGGGTATTTTATCGGAATCGACACGATATTGAGCCGCTAAGCGGAGTGGACGCGGTCCCCAAGTTCTGGCTCCGATCCACAGTTCTAGCAATCAACGTTAAAGATAGCGCACGGCGAGACCGTCTGGTGGTGATGAGAAAACTACAACACAGCAAATCCACAAGCTCGACAAAAGAGACCACAGGGGGTCTCACAGCTACTGCCCTGGGTCTTCTGCCTAGCAATGCCTGGGTAGTACTGCTGTGTGTATACATCCTCACCGTTGCTGCCTCGAAGTTCCAAAAAAGGGGTACCCCTCTTCCAAATGCACTTGAAAATGGGCAGCAGCTGTGGATCTCAATTTCCCTGAAATTGCATCCTAGCAAATCCCATCACACGCCTTGCTGTTCTCCATTCTCAGGCAATACTTTCCTAGTGCAACATCTAGCACGTCCTTGCCTACCTTATACAATCTGCTCTGTGTTGCTTTGCTCATAGCCGTGCATTATAATATCTTCTCCTACTGCCATTATTAGCATGAAGAATTCGCGTTTTACAGATTGCGACTCTTAATTATGCATCCCTTCTGTTTTGGGAAATATTGATGCGAGGCTACAACTGCAGTTTGTTGCTGCTGCGGCTGGACAAGATGCGGCTCTGCTGAAGATAACGAACCGATAAAGAATGAGATCTGATAGCAAACTTGGCATAGGGTGAGAAGCAATTTTGCAACTGAAAGGTAACCTGTAGCTGTTCGAGTGGCTCCGATGGTGCCAATGATATCAACTACCCAGAAAACGAAAAGAAACTTGTAAATTCTATTCTAATGTTACCACAGTTTTATTACGTACATATCGCTCGGACTATCCTGGGATTTTCACTATACCTGAATTGACCTTGGATCTGGAAGGTTTGTGGTTTGTAGCAACTCTGAGTATGAATTGGCTTGAACTCTGGATAAGAAGTGAAAATTCTACATGCTCGGCGAAGAGGCGCAAATTCAGATTTGGGCCTGGCACATTCTTGCAAAAGTTATGTAATGTCTATAATTATAGTTGTCTCTTAACTAAACAGCTATACATGCTAATACAGAGAATGCGAAGCTTTATCAACGTGTACCCTCGTACCAGATGTCAGGGACTTCCAATATATACCTCTCCATTGCTTCTCTAAACCTAGTACGGTACTGTTTCGGCGTAACAATCGTCGGATCTTTACCCTTTTTACTTCCACCTATTAAATTATTCCCCTTAACCCAATTCTCGACCTTTTTATCCCAAGTAAACGCTCTTAACCAATCGATAATTCCGATGTAAAGCTTTCTGGTTGAATCGTCAATACCTATGACCAACGAATAATCCATCACCTCCATGGCCAGCAAAAAAGAAGTATCATTGAATAGAGATCCTCTTAATAATTTCTTCAGTTGCTCTTTAACGAAGACTGGCGATTCATATATATACTCGATCATATTTTCATCCAAGAGAACTTCATTCTCCTTTCCAGTTTGTTTCACATGTCTATTTCTCATTGATCCCTTCAAGTCAAAAATACGAGTGGTTTTATGGTTGTAAAATAAATTCTCCATAATCAAGAAATCCATCTTAAATGTTTTTCCTGTGTCTGTATTCTTTACTTGAATTTGATAGAACCCGAAGATCTTGGCAATAGCTGTAGTCAAAGTATTAAACATAGATTGTGAAATGTATTTGAAATAGAATGGAGCGATCGATACAAAAGAGTCGAGCTCTGAAGTTGATAATTCCTTCACAATGTAGCGATCATCCAAAGTTTTCAAGAAACTGGAACCACTCTTTCCTCCACTGGACTTCCATTTCACACAACGACTCAAACTTTGAATGAAATTCTCATGATTACCACAAGCATTTCTGAAAGCTTCAAATTGCTCACTGTAGAAGATCTTACATGATAGATTTATATTACCGTCCACAAACTGATACTTCAAGTGATTGGACTTATTCTTAATCATGACTCTTTCTAACTGGTTTACAGTACCCGTTGAATCATTGAAATTCTTCTTAAATTTCTTCTCAATCTTGCTGAAGTTATTGATTTTCTTCTTGTTGATTTCATTGCTTTCTAAATCAAAGCCACCGACGCTGTCGGACGTCAATGTCTCTAATTCCATCGCTTTTAACTTTTGTTTGTAATCATTTGATGAGAGACAGAATGCAACCAAAGATGACGGCTCGTCGTCTCTAACAATTACTTCTGAATCTACAAAAGTATGCTCATGTGAATCCAAAGGATATTCTAAAGGGTCCCACAAAGTAGCTGATCTATCAGCCCAGAATTTAGTCAATGATTTCAACAAGGATACCTTTTCCGGTTGTAAGATTTCCATACTCTTCGTACCAACTTTACTCATCCTTGATGATGCTATGCCATCCGTTTGTTTTTCGATCTTCTGTTTTGAATCATCAACAGGCCCGACTTGGTCCATAATGATATCTCTTTCAAGTTCTTTGGCCGGTTCTCTCCTAATATTTGACTTCTTTCTGTCGTCATCATTGACGACATCTTCAATGTTTTCATAAATTTCAACAATTGGCTTACTGTCAACAATCGGTATAGCTCTGAATTTATTTGACTTCTCTTGTAATTCCTTCTCTCTCTGGATTTGGAATTCCTTGGAGATTTGAGCCAAGCTCATATTATCAAAAAAACTTGCTAGGTGGGAAACTTTGGACTGTGTTTGAATTCCAGACAAAGAAGCTTCTGATCCCCTATGGGACAATGTTCGTAATGGGGTTGTTACTCCTTTCTTCAAGTCATCAGATTCGATTGTCGGACCTTCAAACTTGCTTATCTTATCACGAACATTTGAATTTTTACTCTGCATTGCTGGTGTAATGTCTTTTGCTTGGTCTTCCAAGGGATTGCTTGCAACTTCAGATAGCTCAAATGAAACTTCAGGTATCACAGGAATAGTAGTAGAATCCTCCTTGCTAACTACATGCTCCTTCTCTAATTCTGCTTTGATGTTTTCAGTATCCTTGATTAACAGTGAAGGAACTTCGTCCTTTTCTTTTTGCTTGTTGTCTTTATTTACAGTTCCACCTTCGTTGT
Source organism: Scheffersomyces insectosa (assembly GCA_030572575.1). Taxonomy (NCBI): domain Eukaryota; kingdom Fungi; phylum Ascomycota; class Pichiomycetes; order Serinales; family Debaryomycetaceae; genus Scheffersomyces; species Scheffersomyces insectosa. The sequence continues at coordinate 67,312 of JAJMAO010000087.1, forward strand.
ACTTGTCCAAAAAGTTACGCAAGTGGAATTGAGTAATCCTAGTAATTTCATTTTCACTTGGTAAGAATTCTCTCTCAAATTCATAGAACTCTCCATCCCATTCCACTCCCAATTCCTGTAAGTCTCTTAATATAGAATTCAAACATAAATGATTAGTCGCATGGGTAGAGTTGAAGATTTCCATTGTTTTTGCCGTAAAATTGTTCAATTGATCGTCCAATTTATTCTTCAACTCATTAATTCTCTCGACCCCATCTGCGGCTCGATCAAATGTGTCGACTTTCACTCTATTTAATCTCTTTGAAATGCTTTGAAAAAACCTGTCCGTCTTAGCTTGAATGGTGTTCAATGAGTCGAGCTTTAATTTAATATCAACCTCCGGCATAAATTCCACCTGTTTCTTAGGAACTACCACATCATAATTATCAATCTTCGAGTACTCAACCCGGATAACAAAATCATTGAAACCAAAGCATCGAATATGGTTAGTCGCATAATCATGAGAACATGCATGGGGATCGTTGAGAGTTATTTTACTTCCATAGAAACTTAGTTCCAAAAATTTGCCAATAGATAAGTAGTAAGTTTCATCAGTCATTGCCACAATTGGAGTTGAATAATGACACTCCTTGCAGTAACTCCACATGACTCTTTGGTTCTTACCTTGATAATTTTGATGGTTTGGTATAAGGTCTTCAAACTTCTCTAGTATTAAATCCAATTTAGCGTTACCATGAGCATAAGTTTTATAATGGTTCAAAAAGCTCTCTCCACATTCATCGCAGTCTTTACTAGATTCGTGGAAGATTTGGTCGAGGACCAATCCAAGGCATTTATCATTTTCTGTATAGTAATCGATAACCACGATACTAGGTCCCGAGCATGGAGTTGCATGCTTGATAGAAACCGTGGAATGAAGAACATAGATTTTCTTATGAAAGACTGGATAAAGTTGATAAGAAGAATAGGTCATACAATTGGACCAAACTCGGGCGCAAGAGTGGTAATCACTGATAAGTAGCTTCAAGTGCTGCTCGCCTGCCAATTTAAGGAATTTAAGCGAATCTTCTCCTTTGTTGGGTAAAAGTGCTAAGTCAAAATCGACTTTCAACTCTTCGAGCCACTCTTTTTTTATGGCTTCTGGCGACTCCATCAATTGGATTAACCTGTTCTTCTTGTAGAATAAATGGAATTGATAGTATGACTCAATAACATTTATCAAAGGTGTTGGCAACGAAAATGTCAGAGCTGGTGACAAACTCAACTTCCTTTTATTAAAAAGATTGACATAATCCACAACTTCAGTACTATCCAAACTGAATTCACAGCTCTTAGATTCTTCTTCTTTATCAATTTCGCTCTCATCGTTCTTGATCTCCTGGAGAATACTATTATATTGGAGAACCGTGCTATTCTCTTTTGACTCATCGATTATCGTCATTTGGTTGTCTAATAATCCTCTTTCGAACCTTGAGTTTAAGTATCCCGGCATTAGCGTTTCGGCTGCATACTTGATACTGTTCAACAAATCCTCATCACCTCCACGTAAAGAAATTGTGAATCCTGACAGAATATCATTTCCCGTGAAGAACGCAAATGTTTTCACTACATTCTGGAAAGCATACTTTTTAATCTCAAATCTTGCACATGATCCTAAGGAACCTTTCTTGAAGAATAGGTCATTTACCGATTGAAATATATCTGCTTTAGTGTATCTGGAGATTCTTTCAATAACTTGAGGTTTAGTATTTGAAATGACTGTAATACCAGCCTCTTCGAGTAATGTTTCAGCCAATCCACACACTGAATCGCCAACAACGATAATATCGGGTCCCAAAGTCACTAACCGGGAAACTAAATTAGTAATGTAAACTGCTTGCTGTGAGTGGATAATTCTTAAACTGATAAATTGTTCCTTTTGTTTAAGGTACTCCAATGGAAACATTAGTAAGGCTATCTTGGGGGTTTTCAATGACGAAGACATTCGTTTTGAGTCAATATTCTTTGTCATGAAGAGGCCGTCGATAACCTTTGTTTCTTCTATTGACCCTCCATATACCTTTTTAATTTTAATGTATTGTCGAATGTCTAGTGTGTCTGTTAACTTAATGTTATTGATACTTGCCAACACCTTTTTGAGCACAGTCATCCATCTTTGCTGATTCTCCTTAATATCACAATCTTCAAGACATTGTTTCAATATGGTATCGAATAGGTCTTTGTAAATCTCCTCCTGCAGTTTCACGTTCTCCGTAGGAGTCAACAGAAGTACTGCCAACTCCGGTAAAATCAGACTAGTATCAATTCTTTCGTGGTCGCTGCTATATATATCTTGTGAAGTATCTCTATCAGTGGTATTACTAATTCGCCGTGCTATTGGAGATAAATCTGACTCGTTTTCCATTGACATGTTCACGGGGGCCTTAACGAAACTTCTTGACAAGTTAGACTGATATCCGATTGAGTTTGGTGTAGGTGACGACGGAGAAGAAATTGGAGACGGAGGTAAATTGCCTGTGTGTGTCTCTATACTAGGTAGCCGGAGGCTGTCTCGTGTACGTGCCAGAATATTTCTTACTGACTTGCTCTTTCTTCTCGATCTTATTCTCTCTAAAGAGGCATGGGCTCTACCAAGAGACCTTATATTATCAGCTTTGGGAAGCTCTTCCAAAAAGGTAATGGCATGGTTAAAAGTTGGCGACGACGAATTCTGAAGGAATCTAGAAGATCCTGCAATTGTACGATGAAAATTTGACATCGTTGGAAATTCTCCTAGTGTAGGTACAACTAAAGAGCTGCTTGGAAGTACGGGTTTCGAAGCCAAAGCTGAAGGTGTAGTGGTGAGCCCATTGTGGTTCAAAGATGCATACAAGGACATAGCTTGTTCATCTTCATCCTCACTCTCATTTCCCTTTCTACGATCATCGTAATAATCCTCATCTTCTTCATCATATTCCATATCAGTTTCTGTGGAGTTATTCAATAACATTTCACTTCTCTGAGACGCCTTTCGTTGAAGATCTCTTTCAGAATTTGACTTTAATCTCAAACGACCCTGTGAAGACTTTCTACCAATAAGGTTGTTATACATGTTGCTGATGCTATCCATGCTGTTTGACCTTTGTAAGTCGGGAGTCGATACATTAGCATTCCGGAGATGTGAATAGTTCTTCAACCAACTTCTTCCATTCGAATTGTTATGTAACGATATTGTTTCAGATGAAGAATTTGCAATTGCTGCTTGACCATGGTGTCTGTTTGGGGTGTTTAAGCTTGAAGTCCCCATCATCAATGAGTCTAAGTTATACTTTGACAGTCTCCCTCCTAGTAAGCTGGAATTGTTGTACGAGCTCTTGGGTACCGGTATTTCCACGGATTCCCCGGCTCGTGTAGTGGGAATAGCCATTTGTGGTGCCTGTTTCTGGTGTACTTTGATGCCCTCGTCAACTTTAGTAGGTGACAAGTCGGGCTCCTCTTGATTTGTTGCCTCTAAAATGGTATGCTTGTTAAGAAACCCTCTATTTGCTGCAATGGTTGACTCATTCATCAAACTGTCTCGTCTGGAATTAGTAGATAAAGACCTGATTCGGGATAGTGGATGATGCGGCATGAGTGTATCATCTTTGTAAGCTTTCAGATCCAGCTCCTCATCAGAATCTTCCACGGCTACCTCTTGCTCTTCCTCTGAGTCTGAGGAACTTGAGGACGAATCGTCACTCAAATAAACGATGACATCACTGTAGCATGGCCTACAGACCCGCAATTTGTCGTTATATGACTTCTTACCTCTATTAGATTTGTCTCCTTTGTTCTCCCTATTCTTTCTTTCCTCTTTGTGTTGGTTATAGGATATGAATAATGTGCAATCAGAACAGAAAATTTGGCCGCAGAATCTACAATGATGCTTTCTCCTAAAAGCTGTAAATGGCTTGAAGCAATTGAGACAATCAGACACAAAAGAATCGTTCATCCAATACTTCCTCGGTATACCACCGTTCTTTAAGGGATTCTCGGAGGGTCTGTGTGGTTTCTTCTTCTTCTTTCTTTCTTTACTACCCGAAGTAACTATCGATGATGCAGATGACAGCACGACGCCAGAAATATTATTATTAAACATAGATCTGGCATTGTCTATTAATACTTTAGAAAGATTTGATGATGGCTTCTTTTTCATTACATGTTCTTTGTTTTTAAGAGCATAAATGGTGTTTAAGGTCGGCGAGCTGCCTGTAGTGGAGATGGAAGTACCGTAACCTCTGTGAATCTCGGCTTTTATGGGTGATGATTTTGCAACTGACTCGCTATATAACGAGAAGTCATAATAACTAGGATGGTGGCTATTATTTGGTTGGAAGTCTGGGCGGTTATTGTTTTCTGTACGGATTGAATGGCTGGTTGAGCTGAAGCTCTCATTTATGGTCTCCAGATCTGAAGCTGAGTCATCTGATAACTCGATATCGTTGGGAAGGTTATTGAAAATGGATGAGATCTTCCTCTGGAGTGTTTTATCTTTATTAGGAGGAATCTTTGCAATCTTCCCTGGGATGCTCTTATTGATCATTTCGTCGTTATCAGAAGATATTTTGTCTCTGTCTGAAGTAAATGAGTTTATATTAACAGCAGAACTTGCCGCACTGCTATTGGATTGAAGGGGGAATTGCATAGTAGAGATCCGTAAGGTTTTCTTGTCCGAAGTGACCTTAGGTACGTTCAGATCATCTACAGAAGCTGGTTGTCTGCCCTGTTGTACTATTCCCAATGCTACACTTTGTGGTCTTGCTATAACTGCATCATCACTTACGATTCGACTACTGTCAAGCTTATCCACAGCAGGTTTCTTCTTGTCTACGCTAGACATATGACCCATATCTGTTCCACTGGTATTGGCTGACATCATGGCCTCCGATTCTCCTACAGTGGCGGCCATGTCATCGTGTGGTGTAGCGACTCTGCTCTCAAGTACTGGCGATTGTACTACACTGGGCGGAACCGAGAAGTCCGGTTTCGATGCTTCTATGAGCTTGCTGGTTATGTCGCTTGGCCCCGATATTGGCTCTTGGAAATGTGAAGTGTCCAATTGAGTATTATTGTGGTCATCCAGTAATTTAATTGAACTGCTGGTATTATTGTGATTGGCACTTGAATTGACATGGTTGAAGCTGCCATTATTATTGTTGCTATTACTGGTGTTATTGTTGTTGTTGTGCTTGACTACAGTATGCTGTTCCGCGTCGTCCAGACCGGATAAGTTACCATTTGAGTAGGTATGATTCGCTCTTGGCGATGTGTATGAGTAGTTCTGAACGAGGTTCGAGGCGTTAACCGTGACTTTTCGGAGCGTCTTGGTGAAGATTCGTGAGAGAGTCTTTGCGTTCTCTTGCTCTGGATCGGGGATCGTGGGGAACGAGATGAAGTCCTTGCCGTCTAGTTGTTGTTTGGCGTCTTCATCGTCGCTGTTGTTGAACGAGAGATGCCTGCTCGGTACCGGCACTGAGCGGTTAAGCATTGTGGGGGAAGTAAACACGGTTGGATGGTAGGTTCACCAGACTGAGCCAATAGCGTGTATTGGGGTGGCGTGCTTGAATTAGCAGAAGTGGATTTATCTGAGTAATATAGCCCGTAATCAGTGTGTTTTCTTAGCCAATTGGTAGTAGTACCCGTCTATGAAAGCAGTGCTCACGGTGAACCAGTGAGATCAAAGCGATGTGAAATATAGGAGGTACACCAATGTACTGTAAGGGAATATAATAATAGGAATAGTCCTAGTACTAGTGTGATGCGAATACAATAAGAATGAATATAAGAATGATTATAAGAATAATAATACTACTAATAATATTAATATTGATTGTCAATTGCTTGTAAGCAAAAGAATCGCCTAACGCAATGAAGAAGTCTTAGCGAGAGATTGCAATCGTCTTGATCTGTGTAGTGAGAGTGTGAGGAGAGAGCATAGATACAGTATTTTCCAGGCAAAATTCGCACCCCCCTTAACAAGAATTCGTTCACCATAGATTTGCATTGGCGCTAAAGTCATACAAATTAAGGCGCATACAGACTCTTGGACTTCACGTTTTCTAGTTACTAAAAACTACCATACTGTTCCCAATGAATACGCTTGCCCTTGAAGAGAAAGGTCTTGAAGAGTACAAATTCTTGGCGCCAAAAAATGAGAAAGTTTGCACAAACTGATGGTTTATTAATTCGTGTATAAATTCATATTATGGG
>JAJMAO010000088.1:0-71408 GCA_030572575.1 Scheffersomyces insectosa
TTTACGAATGATTTCTACTTTACGTCAATTCATTATTCATTTTCCAACTTTCAATGTATACAGATTGCGAATACTTTATATGTGAGAGCCCCATAATAAGAAATTGTGAACGAATGAATGAGCAGCTACTTTGTGCTAACTTTGTCATTTGTTGGCGCCAGAATTTGTATTCTTCAGAACCTTTTTCTTCAAATGCAAACGTATTCTTTGGCAACAGTAAGGTAGTTTTCAGCAACTAGAAAATGTAAACTCGAAGAGTCTCTGTGCGCCTTAATTTGTATGACTTCGGCGCCAGCTTAAATCCTTAGTGAACGAATTATTGTTAAGGGGGGTGCGAATTTTGGTTGGAAAATACTGTACATGCGACTACATTGGTATACATGAGAATGTTCCTGCAAAGCAACCAAAACATGGAGCATACAATCAAAATTGGAACACCCAAATTGGTGGGGGCCCTTGGTGGGAGAGCCAGATTTTCTACGTCAATATTAATTCACCCTTAAATTCAGCGATCTTTGGTACTGTAAAGATCTTACTGTTTCCAGCAACGTATGTCTGCGGCTCTTGCAAATTCGGCTGTAGGAAGATAATAACAGAACAACCACATTCTAAACCAGAGCCTAGTTCTTAGTGCACTAGAACTTTAATTTAAACTTTTATTGTCTGTTGTTCTCATTCAGGCGACCACTCCTTAGATGGCGAAAACAGAGCCTTACCTATTGTATCATAGACTGTTGAAACCACGTAGATTGCCTATTTTAAAACTTTAAACACATCCTCCTGTATAGAACACGGGAACTTTCTTGTAGATTGCTGTGATTGTCGTGCCTACGAAGCCCCAGATCTTTTCAATTAGCCAACGATTTTCACTCCGGATAACAGTTACTTTGTAAACAATGGAAGATGCCTACGAAGTATATCTATACCCTTTAGGAGATTCTGGAAATCATCCCATTTTCAAACCTTCTTCAATTAAATATGCTTGCAGTACAGGAAAATCGCCTTATTTAGGAAGCCCTACATATGGGAGGGGAAGGCCGAAAGTTTAATTCCTATATAGACCTTAGTCCGACGCCACATCGCCGAGTACATTCCCGAATTAACTCATATTGACCAATTTAGTGATATTTTCTATGTCGCAAATTATGTCCATTCTCACACATTTTGTACCAACTACCTCGAAATTTGGGATTCCTTATGTTGATGTATGTGGTGCTAAACACCCAAAAAGAATCTTCCCTACTTAGTATCTACCCGCTGTACATATCAAGTAGCTTTCTATTGGATGATGTCGATATTCTCACACGTTTTGTACCCTCTAAGTTGAAATTTTGGGATTCCTTTAGGAGCATTAATGCATGCAGTGCTAACACCAAAAGAATCTTCCCTACGTAGTATCTACGCGCTGTACATACTAGGTAGCTTTGTCTTGGATTGCCAGTCTGCTTCCAAAGGTTAAAGTATCCCGGGTAACTCACTAAGTCTTGTCCTTTGGCTAGGCCAAGACTAATGCAAACATTAGGCAAGAGTACTTAAATAGGAAGAGCTAGGTAAGAACTGGGGTGAGCAGTCCCTAGTAAGCAATATTTAAGAGGGCCCAGCAGTATTTGCAACTATATCCACACTACATCTCTAGTTGTCGAGAGTAATTTCATATCAATACGCCTTTATACTGAGGATCTCCAGCAACGCAGTACGGTGACCAGCAATACCACGGTACAGCTCGGACAACAGGCGTGCTTACTCACACCGCTGCATGGTGCTTCAGTATAATCTATTAGTAGAACGGTTGGGAAGTCTTTTTGCAAGCAACGCGACCGCCCAACGGCGAACTTTTCACCATTCCCGGTGATCATTGGCTATTCAGAGCCATTATCGCGATAATATTGTTATTTTCTCATTCCGTGTGTATAAAATAAACCGTTGGAATAAAATTTTGAGATGGTGCCATACGGGATCTGGAACTACTTTCTGAGAGCTAGTGACGGGTTATGTACAGGATTAATTAAACCCCTAATCTGTTTCAAAACGTTATGTATTAAAAATGTGGACAGGATCAACCAGATTTAGTTCAAAAAGATCTTTTCAGTTAAATAATAACCATTAATATTGGTTCACACCCCGTAGAAACCACAAAAACAACCTTATGCATGGCAAAGTTTTTCCTTACCACAAAATGAGTGCCTAAAACGGATCCATGATTGTCTTGCCGACAGTGCGGAACGACAAACAGCGCCTACCAGCATATTTACCAACTCGGCGGTGGATGTAGACAATCTTCGCCGAACTCAGCTGGGGTATACCCTTGACGCATAAAGGGTAAAAATGCGTTTACGAACAAACCAAGTGTTTCATCAGGAACTAAAGAGCACAGGCTATGGAATATGTAGCATTTGCACGACAGGGTCACGTTAATCAATGGACTACAAAGGGTGGAACAAACATATATTCATATTGTTGTAATACATCCGAGAGGAACACACCTCACTGGGCTACCGGAGAGCGCCCGAACAAAGGACACACACATACGCGAATTTGAGCCATGGCAATACCTTATTGTGACTATATAATAGGGTAAATTCGGAGTTCATGCCTTTACATGAAGTATGCGTCCTTGTGTGCAGCAAACGACAATGAGAGTTGAATTCAAAGAATATTGATATTAAGGGTGATACAAACAACTTGCCGTGCTTTGGACGACGAAAAATATAACATGCGACGCACACCCCACATATTGTTGTGTCGACCTTTCATGCAACCCAGTAACCGTTAAGATACAAAGCAAACGCATACGCTATTACATTGTATGACGTACGTAGGGGAAAAACTTTTTTCCCACAAATGTGTGGATAACGATATTTTTTCCATAGTTGGAAATTAACAAGAGACAATCGGACGGCAACGCTGTGTCCGACTGTATAACACATTGAAAGGGTCGGGCCGTGTGATGTGGTGGTAAACTTGCATCTACTTCGCCGCCCTCCCCAGACACTCATTTCTTTAAATTGTCATGTGCAAATCAAGCATGTAGACTTCAATCGTGGCACAGACGTCAACAGTCATTAACGACATGTAAATTGCATACACCGAAGCTGATCCTTACCTTCGCCACGAATCCATGTTATTTTTGGTGTATGTTGGTCAATGTGTGCTGTTAACGATGATGTGAAAAATACCTCTTCTACAGATTCATCGTCGATCTCTGCTTGACGAAGTAATTCATTAATTAATTGAATCGTGACTAGGTACGTTGAGACGACTTCTCGCGTGCGGCATGGGACATGATATAGGGTCATTTAGACAGGATCTCATCTGCAGTTAACTTGCTATTTCGGACAAGTTTCATTGTTTACATCTTATCGTGCATGTTTCATCCTCGGCTGCATACTTCGAAAGAGTGCGAGATGAGATTGTTTCAAGTACTTTCCAGAAAGCACCCAGAGCCTAGTGAGAATGAAATTTGTCGAACAATGGTGTCGGTTATACGCGGACTTGGGGAATGTACATCCACGTTGAGAGAGGAAGTGGAGGGGAGGGTGACAATAGGGGTCTACCGGCTACATTGGGAAAGAAAACTCGTAAGTACCACCACAGGCAGATTGTTGTTAACATACAAAGAAAGGGACTGTTAGGGTAAGGCAAAGTTCTTTCCCTAGCAGTTATGACAAAGATTTAGCTAGCGGTGGCACAGCTAGGGACTTTGGAAGGTGTATCACGGAAGGTCAGTACCAACTTCCAAATGAGATACGACGAGTGCTCCCCACAATGTCGGTTTCATGACGCCCCTTCTGAAACGCCCTGAATCCATAGTAACCTTGATCAGCAAATTATCTTAAACTAACAACCATGTCGATCATTAAAAGCCGCCATCATCAACTCGTACATTAACGATGCTAATGAGCAGTCGATGAGCTTTGCCAAGGAGATGATCACATTTAACCGGAATATTGGAATGGAAAAATGAGTCAAAAAACAGGGGTCATCAAACAAGACACTGATACCATTACAATGCCCTTGACGTAATGTGGTCAGTACATCGATCCTATTCCATCACAAAATACGGCTATGTGAAAAATAATCTGAGAGAACACAAATTGTGCATAATACATCTTGCCCTAAAAAGTTTATTTCTGCACCCTTGTTACCACATATGCAGGTCTCCCCTAGATCCTTCGTATCTCTACGTATATATTAAAAATGGCTACCACAGAGACAAGAGGTAGAATTTGGCGAGCACGATAACGAAACGCCGTGTCTTTTGCTCCTCACCTACTGATTTTAGACGACATGGCATGCCATAGTATCTAAATATACCCTGAAACATTCAAGTATAGGCTCAAGTAGTTGCCTCGTTTGCATGCCATGTGTGTTCTATTATTGAATGGACTCTACATGTAGTTTTGTAAGTACTTACATTATTATTTCACGCCCATCTCATCAACTTTAATATTATCTAGTCGGGATATTACTCTCCCGAAAAAGTTGCCGATACTGAATAGAAGCTTACTAAAGATCGGCAGTAACAGTCTCCAACAATCTACTCTTCTGACTTTTAACTTCGATATAGTCTTCTTCTACAAGTGACCAAACATATGGAAGTACTTTCATTTTCCTTAAATACACACATTTCCATGGCCATTGTTTATGCCATGTTTGTGTTGTTTTGAAATAGTTACTCAGGGCTTCAAGGAGACGACTGCATTCCTCCCCGTAACCTACTCTGGATCTGTTCATAAAATAAATCTATTGTGTAGATCTTATTTGGGAAGGGACGATAATATCTGACTTCCTAATTCTGTTCATATACATGTTCCAAAGAAATATTTTGGGGTCCCGACCCCTTAAAAATCTAGAACATCCTCAAAAAAATGGGTTCCATTCAACTCTCTGTCTAGATTATAGCTAATTCCGTTTAACACCAATTTATTGATGTTCAACTTCAAGTCGTCACTATCTCCTCCATCTCTGAACTCTGTTCCTAGCTCAAACGCCTCTGCATCTCCTCTGTTTAAGTTAATCAACTTCAAAACCAAATCATCTAGATAGTGGGAGATACTCAATGGAATATTTCTATTGTAGACGGCTGAACTGTATTTACAATGACTAATAGCTTCCGTAGCATCTAAGAATGCCCCCTCTTCAACTTCTTCATCAAACTCTCCTTGGTCGATGATTTGAACGTCGTAGCATCTAAATGGGATACTTAATGCACTGTCGTGAAAATTCCATAACCGATTACTTAAGGGGTAGTGTAAGTATGATAACCCAGTTAAGAGTTCGTTGTTGTTGAATCTTGAGTTAAGATATGCTCCAATGGTGAACATAATCAATGAAGAATTTAAATCTTTGTACGATTTCAACTCAAGATTATAATACTTGTGGTACATCAAGAAGTCGTCTAGCTTTAACAAATAGACTTCACAATGTGGACACTTACATCCATTCCATAACATAGTGTTCATTGGTTGATCATAGCAGGCCAACGTTTGGAAAACATTAGGCAAGAACAAGTTTATCTTCAGCTGTTCCTCGTCCGTTTTACTCACCAATAGCTTTGGGAGCAAATCGCCGAATAGCTTGTATCGCCTCAAGTAGTTTCCTTCGAAACCATCTGGGAAATTAGCAGTGGCTGGCAAGTTATGTTTGATTGAGATGTAATTAAGCCTGGATTTGGTAAGCGATTGCGACTGAATTTGGACAAGGTTGTCAATGAAGGTGAATACATTAATGTCAAAAGCCTCGTTGCTCTTATGTGTGCTATATGTACCCAATTGAATGATCGAGAGCTTTTGAAGGTGGATACAATGCTCAAGTGGAATCAAGTTAAGTAAGTCAATGACAAAATCTTGATCCTCGTTCTCGTGCCCAAGCAAGACCTCTAAGTTACGAATATGGGGCCAGTAAATACTGTGAGCGAGCTTGGTGTTTTTGGTGAGATCTTTGCAGAAGAGTAGTTTGAATGTTGACACCTTCAATTGTATCTCGTTTGCTAGCAAAATATCATTCACGAACTCCCAATACATTGTTTCATCATCAGACAAAATCAATAATTCCAATGGGAGTTCTTTAAACTTCTTCACATTGAAGTTTTTCGTTGTGTCTAAAGACACCAATAGTTCCACGCAAGAGTCAAGGTTGGCCACTTCAAATTGGCTCACACTATCAATAACTACGGATTTGAGGGAAAGCTTACTGAGATCAACCTGGGCCCTCAATTGAGCGTCTCCTATGAAGAACTTGTCAATTGTATGTCCTTCCAAATGCTTTGCTAACGCTTGAAGGTTCTCTTTAATGCCTTCATGGGCATTGAATTCACCATTTTCGGAAATAACAGTGATTTCTTGAATGTATTCCACTAATGCTGGGTTTATACTAAGAGACTGGTTCAACACTGCCAATCTGGCATTCACCAATTTCAATTGTGTCTCCAAAGTATACACCTTCCCCAGCTTTGAGTTATGTCTGAATCCGTAAACGACGGTTAGGTTTCCATCCAAAAAGTCGTTTTTCCTTCCCTTGGGATCATTGGTTAACACCGGATCCGATTGAACTACTATTTTCTTGTAGAGTTGCTGCATGCATGGGTCGTAGAACTCATAATTTGTAGTTGCCAAATTGATTAGGTCTTGCTGGGGAAGAAAGAGAATGATGTTCTTTCTCACCACTTTGGGCAAGTCTAGCAACAGTACAGGCATTACCAACGAATTTTACCAGATATCTACAAAGGACTTCGCTACCAACTACTCTGTCAGGTTTCAATTTGCAGCTAAACAATTCCTCTCTGGTGTGCCCTAATAACACCTCTACAAATCGATGTGAGTTGCAATTAAACGTTAACTATGGAATGAAACTTGGCGTGTATATAGTATTGATGGGACCATTGCTGGAGGTCATGTGACGCGCCCAGCAAAGGTTCCCGCTGCCAGAAAGAAAATCTCGGCCGAGGGGGCCGAGGATTTTTAAGTTTACGCTAAGCTGGCACTTAGAGACGATGTGCCAGTTCTAGTGCCTCGCCTACGCTGTTTCAGTTCTAGATCCAAGCTAGCCTGATCCTCGTCTCGTCTAATTCATATGCCACACACTATGTGCCTAGTGTCCGTGTATGTGCATTTTGGACACTTATGTGCTTGGTGTCCGTGTATGTACATTTGAGACGCTATGTACCCGACAACCAGTTTCACTGTATTGGATCTCGGTGTACTGAAATTTTCACTAGTAGAATTTGCTGCTGGTCCCCATCGCTGTACTCCGAATGCTCGTACCGGCGAAAAAAGAAAATCTTTCAACATGCACTCCACAGAATCTGTAAAACGGTTGTATATGTAGAATGCACACCATTGCATTGAAGCCACCTCGAAATCAAATGAGTCGCCCTACCAACCTTATCTGGACTCTCGATGGACAAATGCCGTGCCGATGAGCTGGATCACGTAGAGCAGATCAAGTTCTCGGCAGCGATCGCACTCCAAAGTGTAGCAGGCGAGAGCGAAGTGTTGCAGGCGTAACGGTGCAAGTTAGTTATCATTGTCTAATTGTATGTGTTCAATCAGTAAACTGTTTTCGGCGTCCCCTTGACCACTTAAGGATCAATGTACAGCGTTATTATCGACAAACAATCCTTTGTTCAAAAATATTGGCAAGGGGAGGAAACTCTGCCTATTTCGCAAGCCGAAATCAGAAACATCGTTATTGTTCGCTAGAATTGTCGATTCCTTCTCTCTCTCCCCCTGAATTTCAAATTCATTATGAAACGCTTCAAACGGCTCCTAATGGTGCTTTAAGGGCTCCAAATAGTTGCAATTAGATACCATTTGAATTAAGCATGCAGTTGTACATTGCTCAAAGTGTTTAAAGAAAGTTTAATTTGCGAGAGGTCATCCCCCAAATCCAAAATGTTCATTTCAGCTACATGGTTATACCACTAAGTAGGCTTGCTTGCATTCGCTCCTAAAGGGCATACAGGGACCCAAAGAGGGTCTGGGTGCATCAAAAAGCGTCTGTAGTGGGTTCGTACTGTTTACATTTATTGTTCGACTCTCTATTGTCGTTACGACCGATTTACACATGCTTTTCTGGATCAGATACTTTATGGATTAAGCGGAATCAAAGATCTTTGTTAGTCTTAAAAAGAAATACAACATAGGCAACAATGCCGATTGTCAAGATGCATTTCTCGTCAATCCTGTAGCATGTACAGGTCAACCAAGTTTTTTGCCTTTCAATCGATGATCCTCCAGAGTGCATGACATGAGCTCCACCGTTATTCCTTTGCTACAGTATGAAATGCTATGATTTGAGGCGTTCTCGTGTGAAGTTTCCGACTTCGCACATATTACATTAACATATTGTAGAACAATGTAATTGAAAAATCTTAAGACAATAACTGGAGTTCATAAAATTTTTTTCGAGCGAGAGATGGTATCTCAGCAAGATTAATTAAGATTTGTGTGATCGTTTGGTTTCAACAAGATGAATAGCTGATTGGACGCAAGCACTTCACTGCAAGAGTGGACCCCTTCTGTAGACATAAATGAAACTCGATCTGGAAAGTGTAAAGACCTTCAATTTGATGCGAAAAATCGCAATGCATCGAGCCCCCTAACACAAGATCAACAACATTTTACTCCGTATCCCACTTTTGCATTTGCATTTAGTGGCGACACCAGACCATGTACTAGGGTGTTGTCCGGCTTCCGACGCTTGGTTATTTGATCTATACATGATGCCGTACGCAGATAGATAACCAAAACGTTCAAACCTATGGTCACTCCATTTTATGTAGAACGGGTTCACGGCCACTATTCTATCCGATACCGGTTGCTTATGGCGAACTTCTCACTGAAATCTAGACTCTACCAGACTTTTCTACTCAACGGAGGCTTCGGTACCCCGTAGAGGGGCCCCGATGTCCCCCACAAGGAGGGCATCGCCACCCCCAAAATCATTAACCCCTAAAATTCCAGCCCCCTACGAACTCGTAACCCCCTTCAAACCCCAGCCCCCTACGAATTCCTGACCCCCTACAAAGTTTCAGCCCCCTACGATCTCCTAGCCCCCTACAAATTATCATATGAAAAACGGTCCACTTTCGCTGCGTTCCTGCGTCAACACAAATCAGCTCGCTTAAATTTTGTAAGGGTTCATTGTTAGGCGAACGTAATTAAGGCCGCCCCTCGTCTTTGTAGCGATGCCCGCATAAAATTGCCCTGTTGGCTTGAGTGTCTACATGACTATTGACTCGACAAACCAGGCGATGGCGGTGGTTATGACCAGCGCAACAGGGTGTAGACTATGTATACATCTGTAATCGAACGTGGTTCTGGTTCTTTGTTGGTTACATTGCTACTGCACCGAAAGCCTCGTATTGCTGGCACATGTTGCTAGTACATGGTACCGAACCGAAAACACGTTACTCCGTCTTTGTTGTTGCGTTTACCAACGCTATTGATGTAAGTTACGGCCGTCCATTGGTTTTATCTACGGAGGCCGCCGAGCCTGCAGTGTTGATCCCTAGCGTTAGAGGAATCCACGGTTGATCCAAACTAGGAAAAGCAAATGCTATCAATGGACAAGGGTGAACTGAATCAGGTGGGAGCTTTACTGAACTGATAGAGGCTACGATCAAGTACATGTGGTGCTACGAAGTTACGATTACTACAGGCGTCGTTTGACTTGTTTCATCCAACCAATCTTTCATGAACGGCCACTCCATACGAGAAATGAAATCACAATATACGAACTCGTCAAGAGCATTTTACCTCTCGTAGAAGTGTAGCGTGTAAAGGGAACCAAGGGTCGTCGATAACCCTTTGTTTGTCAATTTAAACAATAATTCTTGACTATCTTGACTATACAATAGGTCTTAGTCTTAGCTGTGTGTACATACATTAGTCCCATAATTAAAGCTATTAGAGCTTACTTGCGTCACACAAAGGTCTCGAAGTTTAAAGTCACAGATGAGCTGATGATGAATGACTCCAATGGACAGAACATGTTCCACGGACAGGATCCCTTTTACATGTGGTACATTTCAGCTACATTGGGCTAAAGGGAGCTACATCGAGTTACATCGAGTTACATTGAGTTACATGATTGTAGTACAAGATGGACGATCAAAATCCTCGCCTCTTCATATGTGAGTCCACTCGTAATTGAATAATTGAGCTGAAAAATTCACCTCAATATTCAGGAACGGGTTGTCGACGATAGGAATAGAATACCTAAGTCCTATTTGAGTGGAGATTGTGAGGCTAACAATAACTTGGGGCAATGGTACATCGACGATGATGATCTGCTAAGGCATCGTGCGGAGTGTGTCAATGGCATGCAAAATGCACCACTTGCGTTGTACGTTTTTTGCCGCATAGTCATTTTTAAGGCAAGGGAGGACGTCTAAATGACTAAATCAAATCAAAAAAGTTAATTTAAGAAAAAAACCATCACGATCATCGTCGGTAGTATGTTGCTATTTTTGAATATATCAACAATCAACATTGATCGCACATATACAATAAGGTGCATTGCTCCCTGTTGCTGTTTGTTTGTAGAGGCAAATCGCATAGATTGCTTTAGATATTACATAGCCACTCTCATTTCATACTCCCTTTGTAGAAGAGACTTTCCCTGTTCAGGGAGAGCTTTATTTTAAGGCAGCATTACGACTTCGCGTCTAGCTGTGTGTTCCGATCTAAGCTTGGCTTTTGGTCTAGACTAAATCCCACTCCTGAACTCACAGTATGAGGCAACCGTTTATCTAAGTGGATGTTTCATTAAGAAAATCTGAAACACGTCGTCGACGGCCGTGGAGTAGGGGGTAAAATGACTTAACTAGGGGGCTAGTCGGCCGAAGTACACTAGTTCATTAGGGGGTTGTTGAAGTGATAGAACATTCCGCAAGAGGTTTTGCGATCATACAAAAACGGTGTTGTCGGTATGGAACATGTTAATCGCACCCAAGGATGTAGTGTAGAATTTGTTCTTAAGCGCACACAACCATAGAATAGTACTTCGAAACGCACCAACCCACGTATAGAATACATCGGGATCCAGGCAACTAGTTATTACATAGGTGGTTCTTCTTTGCACATAGCAGAAAATAGAATGTTCTTCAGAGAACAGCTTACGATATTATACTACCCTCCGGAAGAGTACTTAATTATAATGTGGTAGAGAGGAGCTTATTATACTACGGAAGATTACTTAACCGTGCACAAACATGAAATGCTTCTTTAATCACCGTCAAAATGTGAACAGAAACGATTACATTCTTCATTAAGCAATGCTGAGTAACACATATGGTAAGCCATAGTAAGCGTCGCCCCACCTAAGCGTATGGAATAGTCTGCTGAGTAACATGTAGAGTAAGCCATAGTAAGCGTATCCCCACCTAAGAGTATGGAATAGTCTGCTGAGTAACATATATGGTAAGCTACACTAAGCGTTGCCCCACATAAACGTTTGGAACAGTTTCACAACGTTTAGGTTCACTTCATCACCGCAGTAGTAGACGAATTAACGGAGTAGTTCTTTCCAGCTCTATCAAGTCGGAGTATGACTCTTAAAATAGAACAATCTGAACTTTATCTATGTTCTCTCGGTAAAGGACGGTACCGCTTCCAAGCGGAGTTTCTCATTAGTAATGATGGTACCTTCCATAGCTTCCTCGGCACCTGCCTTGTTGTGTCCTCAACATTCCAAATCCGACCATATTTTTTTCTTGCGGCCGAGTGGCTTGGAACCGAATATCTCCCATTAGCTCCCAACTTAGTGTTACCGCCGCATATTACCGTATCTTACTTTATACCCGACATCACTCCGAACCGATGTCAACGATTTTAGTTAGCGATCCTCCACCATATTAGAGTTTAACACATCTAATCACCAGGTGCCCGACTCGCGCAATTGACAAGGTTCATAACACTCCCGACGTGCAACAATAGTGAGCGGTTAACTGCTGGATCTTCGAAACTCCGTGTATTCCTTCGTCCTCACGATATCGGCCTTATAAACTGATTATTTCCGTCTGGCCAAGCTTGCATAACAATAAATTTTACAGCCGGTGAACGGTAAGGGTCTTATCAGGTTCGGATAACGAAGAATGATGCAAAAAAAGGTCTACCCGTAGACCAAATTATCCATAAGAAACCCCCATTCCTAGCGTCCTCAATTGCAACTGTTTGCTACCAGATGCCATGGAAACCACTACCTTGCACCCTTCCACACCATCTCCTCCCTTTCGCCACATCGGCGAAACGTACCTCAATTCCACATAGCTCCCATCGTCGGTGTCAACTCCATCGCATCCAAATGTCAGCCATGCCATTATTTTCTAGGAGCCGCGCGCATCATCTTCGGCTTAGGTATTGCGTCACGGATGTAATCGGCGCCATTCACTACTTCCGGGAAACGTCCCGCAGCCCCCCGGAAATCGGTCTTTTCCCGAAGCAGAAAAATTTTCCTTTTTGTGCCTTTATATACAAACGGAACCAAACCTCAATGGTTGTTGTAACCGAGTATAAAACAGAAGTGATGTCCCTTTGTTTGAAGTTGTGGTGAGGAGAGGAATATCAATATAGAGGGATATTCGTTCAAGAGCTTGCTAGGGTTTTTTAGTAGCGAATTTCATCAGTGTTCTCACAGAATTTTATACTGTTACTCTGTGCTAACTGTAGATATCGGCTGTTCTGAATATTTCACAACCGAGGAGCCACTAGCCATAACACAGTAGTTGTTTTGTATTAGTTTGTCATTGCTGAAGCTTTGTCAATCGCCAAAAAGTCCCACGAAAAGGGTACTATCTGCTTCAATTGTTGAGATACGAACCTACTGATCGAATAGTGACGTCGTCATTGTCTTCATCGACATCATCATCATCATCAACGACTCCTATATCATAGAAGTCCAATTTTTCACTTGGTTAATAGGTATTTCAGCGAACTCATCTCTGACTATACCCACATTAACAGTTTCACTACATAACACATACTCAGACCCGTTCGTCCATTGTCGCCATGTCTTCTCTGGACAACAGCGAAAAGCCTGGCTCTATCAAGGAGTCCACCCAAAGCCCTCATAACAGTTCTAACTCCGAGTCCGGAACTGTGACCAATAACCAACACAATGACACCGTTTCGTCATCTTACAACAACCAAAAGGATTACGAGTCGTCGGACGACGCTGCTACTTCGGGCCCCGAAGCGTTTGTAGGCGGAGATTTGGAAAACGGCGTTGATGAAGAGAAGGTCCCTATCGGAGGAGACGAATTGTCTCGTTACGAATCCAATACCAATGCTTCCAGAAGCTTGAGCAGAAGAATGACCAATGCCGATGAGTTGATCGAGGAAGCTAACAACACAAATGAGCCTTTGCCAAAAATGGGTAACGATCGTCCTTATCCACCAGCATTACCAGACAGAGCTCCGTATCTAGTCGCATACGATGGTCCTGATGACCCTACTCACCCTCATAACTTCTCTCTTTGGAGAAAGGTAGCCTACTCTGCCTCCGTCGGTATGGCAGCACTTTCTGTCTCCATGGGATCAGCTCTCTTTGCCGAGGGAGCTCCTCAGCTCATGGAACAATATCATATTGGTTCTGTCACTGCCACTTTGGGTACTTCTCTCTTCGTCATGGGTTTCGCCAGTGGCCCTATCATCTACGGTCCATTGTCCGAGCTTTTCGGACGTAAGATGGTCATGGTGGTCTCGTCATTCGGTTATATCTGCTTCTCTTTCGCCGTGGCTACTGCCCAGGACATTCAAACCATTATGATCTGTAGATTCTTCGCTGGCTTTGTCGGTGCAGCTCCGTTGGTAGTTGCTGCTGCTGTCATGGCCGATTTGTTCTCGGCGAGAACCAGAGGAACTGCTATTGCTGTGTTCGCCATGATCTTGTTCGGTGGACCTATGTTAGCTCCTATCATTGGTGGTTTTATTGTTAAGAACCCAAACTTGGGATGGAGATGGACTTCGTATGTCTGTGGTTTCTTGGGTGTTCTTTCTTGCCTCTTGAACACATTCGTCTTGGAAGAGACTCATCATGCCATCATTTTGGTTAGAAAGGCCGAAGTTTTGAGGAGAAGAACTGGAAATTGGGGTATATTTGCTCCTCATGAAGAAATCTCTTTGAGCATGAAGGAAATTGTTGAGAAGAACATCTCCAGACCATTGCTTATGTTGTTCACCGAGCCAATCTTGTTCTTGATCACTCTCTACAATGCTTTCATCTACGGTATGCTCTACTTGTTCTTGACTGCTATCCCACTTATCTTCATGGGTCAATACCATTTCGCACAAGGTATTGCTGAATTGCCTTATCTTGCTATGTTGATTGGTACTTGTCTCGGTGGTCTTGTCATCATCTACTTCGAAAAGAGATACAATCTTGCTATGGACAACAACGGAGGAAAACCAGTCCCAGAAGAGAGATTGCCTCCTATGATGGTTGGATCGTTCTTCTTCGCCGGAGGTATCTTCTGGTTAGGATGGGCTGGATCTTACCCTCAGAGCGTTCACTGGATGGTTCCTACCGTCGGTGCTGGTTTCGTTGGTTTTGGTTTGATTTTGATTTTCTTGCCATGTATGAACTACATTATCGACTGTTACTTGTTCTTCGCCGCTTCTGCTTTGGCTGGTAACACTTTCTTGAGATCAGCTTTCGGTGCTGTCTTCCCATTATTTGCCAGACAGATGTTCACCAACTTGAAGATCCAGTGGGCCTCAACTTTGTTGGGATGTGTGGCCATTATCATGATCCCAGTGCCGTTCTTGTTCTACAAGTACGGTCGTTCCTTAAGAGACAAGTCTAAGTTCGCCTTCGTTTTGTAGGTGTTCTTGTTTGATGCTTCCTCCAATTGCCGTCACAGCATAAACAATATAGCCCTCAAACTGGTTTACCGGTTGAAGGGTAAGTTTCCATTGCATACAGAATAGTTTGGCCGCTTACTTTTGGGCCAGCGATTCACATTCTTTACCATCCGAGCCTTGTGTTCCTTCAAAATATACTTCACTAATTCTAAATTAATACCTGATACTTAGCTTATGCACGTTTCATTATAGAAAGAGCTTGTAGGCATGGAGAGGTGATGCTATTTGTAGAATTGAAAACACTAGATTGATGTAAAGCCAGTAACTAACCGATTGGCGTACTCCTTTACATTATCATTTTCATCGTCAATTGTGACCTCCAATAAAGCCAATTCAACTAAAACTCATATAAAGTAACATAACCTAGTAATAAACCCTGGCTTCACCATTATAATACCCCGACAATGCACTCATTTCTCTCCAAAATTTCACCTTTCTTTGCAAGCCCCTACTCGCTATCCTTTTCCTTCGATTAGAGCAATCTCCTCCACCTCCTTCGGCCATTTATCCTCCCAATCATTCAACAATCCCTCAACTTCGCTTTATCGCCAGACGTTTTGGGGCCATTTTTATTTTCTAAGCAGACAATTTTTGCGTTGCGAAATTCTCAAAATTTTTCAGACAGCGAATTGAGGGTTCCAAAGGGTCTTTGACAAGAGAAAGAACGTCGACTATTGAAGTAAAAGGAGTGATTTCTGAACTTAGTTAACCTTGAAAAGTCTGTAATTGCATAACTGCTACTCAATATGAAGATTTTCGTGCGAAATTTCGCCGTTTCTGTCCGTATACTCGCTAAGAAAGGAGATGCAGTGGCCGAGATCAAGAACTACTTGGGACGTCCTTCGAATAACCTATCGCTGGGACTTGTTGGGCTAGCCAATGTAGGCAAAAGTACCTTCTTTCAGGCGGTAACGAAGTCCACTTTGGGAAACCCGGCCAACTATCCATTTGCTACAATCGAACCGGAGAAATCGTTGGTTGTAGTCCCTCTGGAGAAACTAGACCATTACCAAAGGCTCTTTGGATCGGAGAAGAAAGTGCCTTCAAACTTGACAATATGGGATATTGCTGGATTAACAAGAAATGCCAGTAGTGGCTCTGGTCTCGGAAACAAGTTCTTGGCCGATATTCGTCAAGTAGATGGTATTTTTCAGGTAGTAAGAGGATTCAGAGACGATGAAATTGTGCACATTGAAGATAATAAAGTGGATCCAGTACGAGACTTGATGATCGTCAATGATGAGTTGATCTTAAAGGACTTGGAGTTCATAGAAATGGGTATCGAAAAGGTCACTAAGTTATTCAAACGGCCCAATGCCAACAAAGCTGAGATCCAACAAGAACTCGATGTTCTTGAGAGAATCCAAGAGATGCTTTACGAAGGAAACAAAGTCATAAACGAGTCTTGGAACACGGAAGAGATAGAAATTATTAATAGCTACAACCTTTTGACAGCAAAGCCTACAGTTTACTTATTAAATGTTAACGAAAAGGACTACTTGAGTCAAACCAACGAATTTTTGGCCCAAGTAGAAGAATGGATCGCTCAGAATAGTCCTCAAGATCTCTTGGCCATCTTCAGTGCTCAATACGAAACACAGCTTAACGAATTGAACCAGATAGAAGGGAGTGCGATCCCTCAAATTGTCGATAAGATGAGACTGGCTTTACATCTAGTTTCATTCTACACTTGTGGACCAAAAGAAGCACACCAATGGTCACTTCGAGAAGGAAGTACTGCACCAGAAGCAGCTGGAGTGATCCACACCGACTTGCAAAAGACATTCATCAGTGCCTTGGTGTACAAATGGCTGGACTTGAAGAATGAAGAACCACCTTTCAATGAGGCTCAACTCAAAAGCAGTGGTAAGCAATACAGGCATGGAAAGAAATACGCCGTAGAGGACGGAGACGTAATTAACATTAAGGCTGCTGGTGGAAAGACGAGGTAAGGAGGATCTTCATTCACACCAGATGCGAATTCCGCTCTATTTAGGGGTTTCAGCTCTATCTCGTAGTAATCATTTATGCATTGGTGTGCAAATGCTCTTAACCCAAGGCTACTGGGAACAATTAGTTAGCTGTGTTTCCCATAGCAACGGTAAGACCACATTCAAGTCTGCCAGGCATCAGGCAAGTGGCAACTCAAACTTCAATTACCAGGCGACTGGGGACCGCCATAAAACCACATAGCACCCCATACTATTATTAGACACTTGTACATAGACTGTAATAGAGATACCGTCTTCTAACAGATCGTTGGCAAGCGACTTAAACAAACAGCAACGGGGAGTGGAATTTTCTTGCTTGCGTTAGGCTCTCTATGCACAATGTACAACCATGCCCGTAGCCATCTTGTTTCAATTCATGTGGGTGCTAAAAAGCTTACTTGAATTAGATTGTACCCCACAATTCAGGTTAGGCGAGTGTGACCATATAGATTTCAGATTTTTACGGAACCGGCGGAGTTGTGGAGAGTAGTGGCAATTCTACTTACAGTGCTCTGTTCCCACTCCTAGAGCTATACAATGGGTATGGGTATAGATACAACACCATGACGATGATAAAGATAAGCGCCGTCCAATTGCCGCAAAACGCCGATTGCCTAATTAGGCAATTTCTGTTCCGTGGCCATTTTGCATTCTCCACAGAGAGAGTTTAAGGTTGGAGATGAATGTGGAGAAGGACTATTCCAAAAGCAAGGCTTATGTGTGGGCTCAGATGCCGTCAGATGATGACGGTTGGGGGTTTTGGCCGAGTTAAGTAATTTTTTTAGATCATCTGAAACAGTTATGGTCATTCGTCAGTACCCTTGCGTTGCTGCTGTTGGGACCACGAGCGTGGTGGAAACCCATTTTCCCTCGCTAGGGAGAGAGCCAGTTAGAGACAGTTCTTATCACACGAGGATAAGAAATGGGACCAGTTCTTGGCAGCGGAGCGGAAAAAAGGTTGAAGATGCCGTAACACGGTATAACAAAAATAGTGACTATAATATTGCTAGCAGTTAATGCCACCACGATAATGGGAGCCCGATGACAATAAGGAAGGGGCAAGGACCGCTAGCATGCAACTATAGTGGAAATGGCAATCATTAATTAAGCTACACCAAGACAGACATCCACGTTGACCCCCTAATCCGCCAATGAACACTCGTACCTCAGCCCCGTCGCCTGGCAGCGCCAGTCTCAGTATCCACTCCCACCACGACGCTCTCGCTACGACTTGGCTGTTTCTCTCTCGGTGGAACTCAGAGAACTCCCTGCTGTCGCTACTCTCGGAACGGAAGAAAAGAACTGAAACATGATGATGCGAGAGCCAATCCCAAAGGCTAAACGGCACGAGAAACGAGCCCAAAAGGGAAGTACGTAAAATGACGTAGTTGGTGTTTTTGGGGGGCATAGGTGGGTTCGATTGGAGAGAGCCAAGACAAAGACAAGACTTTTAACTGTTCACAGATAATGTCGATGAACTCGTAGATTTTGACGTCTACATATGCACAGCATAGACATAAGCATATATATAAGCATATACATAGACATATACTATACACCGAAACATAGCGAGACTTTTCATGGCGTCGGTATTTCATTGTCCATTTCCCGTGCGCACCACCATGGCACGGAAAAACAATGAACGTTTATTGTTTTGTTGGGGGCAATAATTTTAGATTTCTCGCTACGCGCCCCACCGTTTTGGGGTATTTCTCGCTATGCGGAGTTTTCATTCGGTATCGTTATCGTCCCAACATCGCCCCTCACCGCAGAAAATACTGGTTGGCGATGAATCGCGGTATTGCCGCCATGCTGCGAATGCTGTGCGGACTCTGATTGGAATTGGTACTTGAGGAGGATGAACGAACAGCGACAGCTAAAACCTAAGCACAGTTTGAGATCCTCCTATTGTCAGGGTGGAAAAATCTGGCTTTCTTGTCTCGTAATCTAAAAAACCTTAATTGATAACGACGAAGTCCGCGGTGCACCAGTACGGGCTTCCAAGAGCCATCTTTTTGCGGTCCGCAAGTGAACCATCCCCAGCACAACAATCGCCTCAAGAGCCAGATCCTTTCCCCTGCAAGAGATAACAGTACCCATAAGTATACGGCCAAAATCAGCAATCTGCTCTAGATATTGCGGACCCCCATCTACAACCACACCGACACCGGATTATTGCCGCGTTCCATAATATTTTCCGGCGTTTCTATTTTTCCATTTTTTGCATTTTCCAGTAATTTTATTATTATTTGTTGTTATTTCTGTTGTTGTGATTAGCGCTGTAGAAGCTCTCCCTAGGCGGGGAGAGTGGTGTCGGTGGCTGTGTCATCTCTCGGTGTTCTCGCTGTTTCGGTGTTCGGTGTTCGGTGCTCTCGCTATTTTCGAAGGAGCTCTCGCCAGCACTGTCTCTTCGTTTGCTTCACTATTCTCTCAACAATTCACGTTTCCGTGTGTTTGTCCATGTATTTCGCGCCAAAAAGCACCCTGAAGACGTCTCCAGGGTTGTCTATGGCTCTCGGCTTGCTCATAAGCTCATGCCATCTCTTCCAATCAAATTTTCATCTCTTTTCGTCTCTTCCAACCAACTTGCCATCTCCACCATCTCCTCTCCACACGACAACGAACCTTTTATTTCTCGCTCACTACTCTCTCTCTCACGCACTACTCTCCCCCAAAACACTCTCTCTTTTCCCTCCTCTTCCCGCCATCGTCTCGCTTCCTCTCGTTATTCCACCCGCCATTCTCTCTCTATTCCCTCACTTCCTCTCTGTTCCCTCACCGTTCCTCACTATTCTCGTACCTCATTTCTCTCATTACTCTCACCACCGTTCCTCGTTGATTGTTTCGTTTGTCTGCCACTTCTCTTTCCACCATCCGTTCACACCCAGCTCTTCTGGCCGTTTCTCTGTCTGTTCTCCCTCCCATGTGGATCAATAGAGGCCGTCTACTCAACCCTCGTCCCGCCATCGCCGCTAGAACAGTGTCTTCTCCGCCGTTACCCATGATCCTGTCAGTGTACTCGTACTTGTTCTCGCGAAACCAGTCGCCAGCAGCCGACGCTTCGACCCGTTCGTTCTCCACAGACAACCCCATAATGGCGCCAGAGGTGGTGGACTCGTTCCATCCCCGTCTTAAAAGCATCTTCCACCAGCTCGATGCCATCGCGCCGAGATTCGTCATGAACAAGGGCGATATCGACATCATCACCGCACCCGATGAGTTCTACTCAGCGCTTAAGGCAAAGATAGTGGCTGCCAGCCAACGTGTATTTTTGAGTACCCTCTACATCGGCAAGCACCAGGTCGAGCTCGTGGATTGCATCGACACCGCTCTCACAAACAACGAAAACCTCAAGGTTTACATCCTTGCTGACGCTCTCAGAGGCACTCGTGAAGCACCAGAAGCTCCATGCTCTGCTCTGCTTCTCGTCCCTCTCGTGGAGAAACACGGAAAACATAGAGTAGACATTAGAATGTACCATACGCCGCATTTGCTGGGTTTCACCAAGCATTTGGCGCCAAAAAGGATCAACGAAGGCTGGGGCCTTCAGCACATGAAGTTGTACGGCTTTGACGACGAAATCATGTTGTCAGGCGCCAACTTGTCGCAGGACTACTTCACCGATAGACAGGATAGATACTACGTGTTCAAGAACAAGTCGCTCACCGACTACTACTTCAGGATTCAGATGGCAGTGTCCTCGCTCAGTTACCAGATCTTGCCGAGCACCAAGCTCGTACAAGGGTTCAGGCTTGCTTGGCCAACGTCAAATAACTCCTGTGAGCCCCAAATGAACCTCCATCGTTTCCTCAGCGATTCGCTGTATTTATTGGAACCACTCTTGAAACAGCACAAACTCTCGGCCTTCGATGAGTTCACAGATACCAACAACTTCGATACGATAGTGTATCCAATTTCACAGTTCAGTCCTTTGTTCCCAGCTCAGAATGACAAATCGACCGAGAAACCGGCCATTCTCCGTCTCTTGTCGTTCTTAGACACGACGTCCATCAAATGGTGGTTCACGGCTGGATATTTCAACATGCTTCCTCAGATCCAGGAAAGACTCATCAACGGAAAGGCTCCAGGAACCGTCATTACCGCATCTCCAAAAGCCAACTCATTCTACAAGTCCGCCGGAGTTTCATACTACTTGCCGGAAGCCTACCTTTTATTTGCAAAGAAGTTCTTAGAAGAAGTATACAAAGTAGGCAAGCTGTCATTGATTCAGGTATATGAATGGCAGAATGGAGTAGTTAACACAGTAGGAGGGTGGTCATATCATGCCAAGGGTCTTTGGATAACGGTTCCAGAGGAAGAAGAACCTTCCATCACCGTGATAGGTTCGTCAAACTACACAAAGAGGGCTTACTCGCTCGATTTGGAGAGTAATGCCATCATAATCACTAAAGACCCCGAATTGAAACTGGCCATGAAGGCTGAAATTGAAAACTTGATGAAGCACGTAACTCGCATGGACTTGAACGATTTCAAACCAAAACCAAAGAAGACGGCGGAAATCCCAATTGGCGATAACGCTGGAGAAGTGGTAGATACAGTTGCAGCAATAGAAGACGAGTCTGACAACACCACCGAAAAGAAAGTGGCGAAGCCAGAGGATGTTGTCTACGAGGTGGATGAGGACCGTAAGATTAGTTATGGAGTGCATTTGGCAGTGAAATTGCTTGGAGGGAAGTTGTAATTAACCTATATCATATAAATAAGTAGAGTATGTATTCGTATATACCGATAGCATAGTTCGAATGAACGATTAGACGACTAGAGAAATGTATGAAATATAGACAGCAGTCAATTACTGTCATAGAGAAAGTTGAAGGATTGTGAATCTCTACATTCGTTTGTATGCTGTTACCTTATGAAAATTGATGCAAATGAATATATTCTATTAAACCACGATATATTTATGAAAGAAGCCCTATATTATTAGAATCATGACATCACTGCAAAAACAATTCATTATACTGTCGGCTGATATATGTGGAGCACTGACTAGATAGTATGATGCTATTTGTTTTCTTGTCTTCTTTAGCAGAATAAATGCAATGGATGTACTGTGTTGCGAAATGAGTTTTTGAATATGCTGTTGAATATGTGTAACCTATTGTCGTTCAAGCTATCAGTTTTAGCCTAGACTAGCTCATCTACTGACGCATTGGAGCCTTGTTCTTCAAAGATCGGCAGTAACACGCCATCATCTCCAGCGTGTTCGTAGTAATAATGCAACTCTAAGGTAGGCCGATTTCCGTAGTACCAGTACTCCAGCTGGACGAAAAATAACATCAAGCTAGCGCTGCTTGCAGCCAAATATGCCCATGTATTATAGTTTAGTGGAACCTGGTACCAATCGTAAAACCAGTTGCTGGTGATCTTTCCCACTGCAAAGAATACGAGACCAACCGATTGTAAAAGAAACCAGTTCCGATGCAATCCTATCACACACTGTCCAAACCAGTTCATCATAAGTTGAGGACAGTATTTAACCATACTGGTGACTTTAGCAATGAGCCAGATGTAGTCTATCAAGTCCAACAATACCACTGAGGACTCTTCGAAAACGTACAATTTCGCTACATAGACGAACCCTGCTCCCAAAATGCCCAAAAAGAACATATTCATTCCACTCACACATTGGTTTATATTGCGGGTCTTTGGGTATATGAAGTAGGTCTGGAACATGAGTGTTGATGCCCCCACCAACACAATTACTTCTGCTATTATGAGAACAGCAATCACTGGAATCTCAGCATGAACAGGATATCTCCATCGGTACTGCCGGATAACTTCTGGGTTCGTGTAATAATTCAACGACGACGCGATGGAAGCTAGCGTCGCTATCCAATTGAGAAGGATATAGTCATAAGAAAGACCGTAGATCGACTTCTTGATCTTATTGTGCTTGATCTGGTTAAAGATACAGACCGCTTCAAAGAGCGCTGCTAGAACCATACACGAGTCAGCAAAGTTCATCGCATCTTCTTGCGGCTATTGATATGTGGAATCTGACTATACAAGATAAATCTATAATACCAAACTTTCCGTGGGAACCGTTCGCCAAACCTGAAGCACAACGACGCCTACACAAAATACCACGACTCGGATCTACGACTACTACTAGTGAAATACTAGTATGGATACTCTTACACAGAAAAGACCGGATCAAGAGGCGTATATAAGCCCAAAATCCGCAAAAAACTCGATTTCGCTGCTGGTCCCAACTTCACGAGTTCACCCTAGCACTCTGAAACAACAATCGCTCCCGATACCCAACAAGAACGCACCGTTGATCAGAAGAAACCAGTTCCTTTAATTGTATTTAGCGCTTTATTTAGAAGACGTAAGCAGCAATGGTCGTGTGCTGGCCAATAAATATCTATCTTCATATGAGGCACGTGACTGAAGGAGAAACAGCATGCAGGAACATCTTGAAATTCTGACCATTTATAATTAGCAGTGTCTTCAGGCAAATGAAGGGATAACACTCCTTATACAGCTGAACAGTTAACTACGGTTATCAATGATAAAAGAGGCAACACAGACGCCAGAGGATATCTCCTTCGGCAACATTTGAACACATAACTAAAACTATTTATGATGAAAGAAACGGCACAAGAGCTGGAATAGATCTGGATTGATGAAAAAAACCATTGGAGTTGATAAGGACTCTAATGACGTATCAGAAATAGAAGCCGATAAGGAGATGATTCAATCTCGGGCCAATACTGTAAGAGATCGCAAATTTTACGTGTTCGTACTTGTCTACTTTGCTCTGATGATTACTGCACATTTGATCTTATTTCACTTGAGGACTTCTGTGTATCCTGAAGAGACCTCAAGACAAACCACAAGAGAAACCTTCTTAAAACAGATGGCGGCCAAATATCAACACAGCAATTCTTAGGAGTATATATATAAATACATATGTGTACAGATTTCAATAAACTCGCGTGATATAAGTCACATGCAAATAAATATCCGTACCTGCACACAGTACTCCAATATCGCGACGTCAAAAACGAAACTTAAAACCACCAAAATTACGGTGCAAAATACCATGTTTTGCCGGTGTTCTTCTTAATTTAAACCACTTGCAATGCTGATGCTGGAGATAGAAGGCAATTGGGACATTGTAATTACGTCCCTCCAGGACATTTGCAACTCGAATGAGTCGTTGACGTTTGATAATATATATAGTAAGTACTCTAAAGGTGGCCTTGATGAGGACTTGCTGGAAGACGAACTACTCAAGTTGAAGGAGGAAATCGTGGACCACAAGTCCAATATCGGCACCGCCAAAAGATTGATAGATACCTCACAAGAAAACTTGAGAACATTGATTGAGCAGCTCCAAAAAAGAGCCGAAAAGGACGCTTCTGTGGCTGCAGCTGCCGCTTCGAAGTCTCCAAGTATGAAGAAAGCTGTTGCAGGCAAGGGCAATAAGAAGGGATCTACGCCAACGGTCAACTCGGCCGCTTCGCAGGCGAAGGATAACAAGAAGAGCAACTCTAAGAAGGTCGGAAGACTGTACTATACCTCCAAATATAATCCTCTGGAGCCAATATACATTGGATCAGAGGTTGCGTATAAGCTTAAGAATCGTCATTCCGAGGAATGGATTCAGTGTGAAGTGATGAAGGTAATTGGAGACGGAATCAAATTCGAAATCCGTGATCCTGAGCCAGATGAGAATAACAACCCTGGTCAGACTTTCAAGGCTAATTACAAAGAAATTTTGTTGATTCCTCCCTTGCCGGAGGTGAAGGATCTCGTAAATTATGCTTATGGAACCAAAGTTCTCGCCAGGTATCCAGAAACAACTACTTTTTACCCAGCTATTGTTGTGGGTAACAGAAAGGATGGGAATGTGCGGTTGAAGTTCGATGGTGAAGAGGAAGTTAACAAGGAAACTGAAGTAGAGAGACGGTTGGTACTTCCTTTCCCAGAGAGGTAATGAGTAATGATAGAAACAAGACAAAAATGTATATTATGTTGAGAGATGTTGCTTGTATAGTTAATGTAAGAATAAGTTCACTTCTGACATTATTAAGTTTCATGTTGATTTGTAGTTCTAATAGGAGGAAGATGAAGATGAAGAACAAGTAGTCTTTTGAGATCTGCGATACAGTGAAATGGTCTTGTCGTGTCAGGCTAAGTGGAACATCGTGAATGTACTATCACAATTATGGTTAAGCAATTGTTATTTGAGTATACATGCTTATAATATTGTACAAGTGCTTAGAGAGTATTAAATCCACCAAAAGATCCTCCATGAAGTTTTTAAAATCTTTCCTTTTTACATTTTGATAGTCACTAACCAATTACTGAATCTTCAACGCAATTTGTTAAATTAGCAACTAGTATTAAATTTTTTGTATTTTTGCATCAATTCTATATAATTCTCAGTAATTAATACTCCATAATTACAACAAAACCACCCATTACATTCACTTATTTTACCATTTTTTTCCTTCTTCAACCAGCACATTTACTTCTCTCCGACTCATGACTCCTATTCACATCTAAAACCAACCAGCAAGCACAACCCATCCACTCCAAATCACACACCAACATTATTAGCCCTTACACTTGACCAGCGCTACCAAACAAATGAACACAAACACGCGAAGCGCTACCAATCACAGGTAGTGCCCGTGCCAAATCCAACTTTTCACCCAAAAATCGGTTTCACCAACGGAACTTGCAAACGACGACTTTATCCTCTTCAATTACAGAACAAGACTCGAGGTTTTCGACTTGTTGAGGTATAGGTTCGGTCAGCGGAGAGCCATTATTTGGACTTTGTATTTTAGTTGAAGAAAAACGGGGATTTTTTGACGTTTTTCATTGGACCAATTGGTGATTAAGTTCCACCTTTAACGAATATCTATAGAAGAGGTTACACAAGAAGCAGTAAAAACTAGGCTAAAATGGAGGGTATGGACATCGACGATTACTCAAGAGTATGTTAATTTACAGTTTTTCAATGCGGAGACAATTCGTGCATTTTTCGGGGTGTTGGCAGAGGTTGGAGGAAGTTGGTAATGCAATATGACATGTGGAACAGGATGAATGACATGAAAACCGAGAACCTAGCGTGGTTAGGACGGATTGGGACTTTGCTGCGTGGTGCTGAAGGCTGCTACTTGGTAACGGTTGCTTCCGAGACTGGCTGGTTAGGATTGGAGGGTAAGAAAGAGTTCGGATATGTGAAATGGATGTGTTAAAATGGATTGAACAGTATCCAATTGCTCTGATCTCTGTGGATTTCTTGTCTAGTTGAACTTCTGAAGAGGATTTAATTGTTATTTTGCTAGCTACTTTTCTTCGAGGCTATTGATTTCCCGAAAGAATGGTACAATTGTTGTGCGCAATCCAATGAAACATTCATCGGTAAGAACCTTTGCTAATGCATAAACAGGATCGCTCTCGTTCTCCAGTAAGAGAAAGATCTCGCTCACCAGAGAGAGAGACCACTAGAAGAGACTATGGCAGCTCCAATTCTCGTGGTGGAGACAGAAAAGAACGTGATTTCGGTGGTAGAAGAGATAGAAATTACGGTGGAAGAAGAGGAGACCGTGTAGGTGATAGATACGGTGACAGAAGAGGGGGTCGTGGAGGCAGAGACAGAGACTATAACTCTAATGCCAGCTCTAATAGAAGAGACTACGATTCTGTTAGCTCTGCATCTGCTTCAGCTTCTGCCAGTGGTTCTGGAGAAGAAGCTTACAGAGCCAAGACCGAGAGAAACTATGATAACTCCATCTTCATTGGTAACATTCCATTTGATTGTACCTCCAAGGATGTCGAGGAAATCTTTAAGGGCAAATTCAGCATAATAAGAGCTGATATTGTGACCAACAGAGGCCAGTCTCGTGGTATGGCTACTGTGGAGTTCTCTAATAAGGACGATGTTCGTGATGCCATAAGTAATTTTGATCATTACGACTATCGTGGAAGGCAGATTTTCGTCAGACAGGACTATCCTCCTCCAGACAAGAAAAGAGACTTCCAGCCCAGAAGAGAAAGAGACTACGGTAGAGAGAAGAGTAGCAGAGACGACTACAGTGAAAGAAGAAGAGAGGATCACACTGAGAGAAGAAGGGAGAACAATCCCCCTAAGCCTGGCACCGAGATTTTCATTGGAAACTTGCCATTCTCCATTAACTGGCAAGCATTGAAGGACTTGATGAGAACGGCCGGTGAGGTTCTCAGAGCCGATGTCAGATTGGATAGTTGGGGTAAATCCAGAGGTTTTGGTACTGTAGTATTCGACACTCAAGAAGACGCTGAAAGAGCTGTTGAGATGTTCCAGGGTTACGAAATCGAAGGAAGAAAATTGGACACCCGTCCAGGAAGAGGAGGTGCTGCTAACGAACAGCTGAGTGAAAGAGACTCATACAGTGCTAGGGACTCCTACGACAGCAGATCTAGTAGAAGAGAGACGTACTCGAGCGAAAGCACAGTTTCCAAGAACAGTGAGTTCACCGAGGGAGTTGCAGGAAATGGCGAAAAGTCTGACACTATCTTTGTGGCCAATTTACCATTTGCAACTACCAACGATGATTTGTATGAACTTTTCGAGACCGTTGGAAGAACCACAAAGGCTGAAATCCAGTACAACGAAACAGGTAAACCTAGCGGAAACGCTGTTGTGCAATTCGAATTGGCCGAGCTTTCTGAAAATGCCATCCAGAACTTGGACAACTACTTGTACGGAGGTAGAAACCTTACCATCACATATGCCACCAAGCCCGATGGGGCCCAATAAGAGTAAAATGTTATATGGTGGGGGCCGCCCAAAAAGAGAACATAACACTGAATTTCTTTCTAAAACTTCCGGCTCCGGCTCCCGTATCCCTATGCCACCATGCCGCCATCATGAAATCTGCCAGTTAGCGTTATCCCAAGTCATATTGTCATAAAATTCTAAAAGTATCCGAGTATATACTCTAATGTCATGTCGTTTTATTATGTAAGCTTTCCACACCTGTAGCCCTCGTTTTTCAGGATCTCCCTTAATTCCGCATTTCTACGATATTAAGAAACGGAGTCATCGGCTATAACATATGAAGAGCAGAATATAACCAGATTGTTATTCAATTGTTGTTCAGGAAAGACCACGGAACTGTAGTATCACTCCGAGGAAACGAGTGTGAGAACCAAAGCTCGAATTATGGCGGAAATTCCACCTTCTAGCGGTAGCGGAGGCTATCTTTACAATGACGATGGAGAGTCCAAATTGAAGTCACACCATGTGTTGATATTTGTAGTGGTGGTAGGCTGCCTTCTATTGTTCCACTTCAGACATAAAATAGCAGAAGCACACGATAGATATAGGACTAGGACGAGAACGCTGAGTGGATTCTACGATAGACTCAGCAGCTTCCAAGATGACGTCCTTAGAGGGTTTAGTAGTGCCAATTTCGATCTTGAGGCCAATATCGAGGGCAACGACACAAGAAAAGGTCTACTGGAAGAGGCTAAAAGGGAGATAGAGGTGATAATGAATGCCAAGGGCAAATCTTTCGACGAGGCGAGGTTAGAGTACACCCAAAGCGAGCTTGGGAGGAACGGGATCCACAACGATGGCTTGCCCAAAGACCCCAAGTTGGTAACGTTTTGACGGTGGTGACTGCAACCAATGACCAATAAACAAGAGATAAATAAATATTGAGCTATTTAAATAACGGAAAGTAAAAGCGATTATCTAGATTAGAGCTCGACGGCGGGAAATAAGTGGCCAGCTCAAAGCTTATATCTTAACCAGAATATTTCGGAACACCCGAAATAACTTCAATAAAGAGTGAAACTGTGAGTCAAAGCGTACCATGTGCAATTAATGTACTATGTATGATCTATTTTTGTAGATTGTATGTAAACAATAGGCAGGGTACTGAGGTTTGCTTGAATTTAAATTATACATCACAAATTATAGTTATAATTGTTCGTAGTTAATTCCTTAATTCCTTATTTCCTAATAGATAATTCTGATGCATTGGGTGCAAATCATTATAAATATATATATATATATATATATATATGTATATACATAGATAGATAGTTAGACATGCATTATATTTATGCGCCTGGCAAATCTTCTTATCTTATCAATTTTACCACTTTAAGAAATACTTTGTTTCGAGACTTTTTTTTCATGTGAAATAACCATCTTGACCCATCATCTCAGACCCCGTGTAAACCATTACCATCCTTCTCTTCTTGACCACACAACATCCAACACCATACTACGGCAACCAGTATCACATACTAATGTTAGCACAGGTGTAGCCACGAAGAAACCGCGAGTCTAATTCACATCCGTGCCGCAATAATTCCTTCGTAAATCCCAAATTTCGCGTGCAAACACAGCGCTACCATGAAAGCACGAAGAAATCCAGTCTTGGGTGTGTCACGTGACACAATAACTCTTCGTGTTCTTTGTGTATTGATGTTTTCGTCCGTCGCAGATTGACAAATTTCCCGAAAGGACTAACTAACGAGGCTCCTGCCCCCACTGGGGACGGCAGAACACCCTGAAACGACCAGGCGGTCCCGCTTGCAAGCACCATCACAATAGGTAAACACCTCCACGTCCACAAAAGGAAGGTGCGGACTCGCTTGCCTCGATGCCGCCTGCACACAGCTTTGTTATTGTTTTCCTCTTTGGGAAGGGTTGTTTATGAAAGACTTGTGCTAACGATATTTCATTATACTTCCTATTTAACATATTTATGACTAGTCAATTGGTGGCTAGAGCAGGGATCCGAAGTCAAGAAACGAGTTTGGACTGTAGAGATAAGATACGAGAACCGTTTGACTTTTACCAGACTTTTTTTGTCGTCGTAGAAAGCTTGTTATTGGCAGTACTATACTAGGGTCGTAACAGCACCGTTCAAGTGTTATATATACAACTACGAAGCAGACTTTGGCCCAAAATTCACCAAAATACACAAGTACAACTCGATTCGCTGCAGAAACAGTTCAGTAATAAACCAAGTCACTTTAAGCACGAAAATCCACACTTTCAACTGCCGTTTCTATGAGTATCTACCATCGATACGCTTCTGGAGAGCACGACCAAGCGTTCTTCAGCAGTCAGAACCAAAGTAGAACCAAGCATGGGAAAAGATCCCAGCTGCCTCACTACAGTGCCAGCGATCTCAGTCTCAACAAATCTCCCATCAAGTTGAAGCCGCTTCAGGGTCATTTCGATGTCACGGTGCCGACAGCAGATGAGATCCTGGTGGATCAGTGGTTGAAGTTGTTCCCCAAAGCTGCCTTCTTTCTGGGCCACGACGAAACGTTGTTCCAAAACGTGTTGACGATAGTGTACCAGAATGATAAAACAAGGAAAATCAGTGCCAAGACACTTACCAAGTACGGACTCAGCTCATACGATAATATCATCTTGGACAGTAGATCTCGGTTCTGGCCAAGCTGTGAAAACCTCTTGCCAGAATTCCAGAAATCGAACGTCAGAAGGGCGCTTGCCATCACCAATTTGAAGAACTACAATCGGATCTCGAATCACACAGGTTCGTTGAACATAGAAAGACAATGGGACGAAACGAATGCTGGAGACCTAGCCAACTCGATGGGCGCCATAAATAGCAAGACTCCAGAGGAGTTGGGCTCAAAATTACTACAATTTGGAGTTCTCCAGCATCACACCATTAATTCTCTTGTCTTGGATGTGATATACGACAATTCTCCAAATACATCTTCGAAAGAAATCATCGAAGAGAACAATAAGTTAGTGTATTTATTGGGAGAACAGCTAGAGCAGCTCTTTGATCCTTTGCTAGAGTATTCTCCAGAAGCAATGCAGGTATCGTACAGTGTTCCCGCAAGGAGCACTTTTGTTGCTCCGATAGCCTCTAGCGAAGAAATCGATGCTGTAGTAAATGAGTTGATAACGGTTCAGACAAATTTCACCATGGGTTTGGTGAACTTGCTCCAGGACTTCATCATTCCTCTTCGTATCAGCATCTTGGGCACAGCAGCCAATACCGGTATTGCCAAGCTCAACCAAGTATTCCCTCCAACCATTGACGAAATCACAAGAATCAACTGTATATTAAATGATGCCTTGGCCAAGGCTAAACGATTCGGGTATGTCGAGATCTTCAAGGTGGTAGGACTCATCTTGCCTTACTTCTACAAAGCCTTCATCAGACACGAGGCTAACTTAAAGAACTTCCCACAAAAACTCGGCAAATTTGGAGTCAAGTATCAGAAGAACATCTTTGAAAATAAAAACATCAACAAAGGAAACTACACTATACGAGAAATAGACTCTGTGATTGCAGGTTCTTTGTTGGAATTGCCCAAACTTAAGTTAATTTTGAAGAGACTATACAACTCGATACAAGCAGAGAAGGAAGAGGTGAGAGGAGACATATTAGACGAAGAAGATGCCGTAATTAATGATTCGTACAAATCTGCCATGGACGTCGTTGATGCCTTTGGTGGTGGAGCTATCGAAGAGGGAGCAACGACTGGGCGCTCTAGAATATTCACGCCAACAGGAAAAATATTGACTCTCTTGGCTTCTAAATGGCCAGCAGAACTTCAATATGGCTGGTTGACTCGTAAGGTTGTCGGAATCTTTGAGTTGAGGAACGTCAAGCCAATAGAAGGATCACTACAAGATATCGATGTATTGATCATATTTTCAGATCATTTACTTTTCTTAACCGTACTGGACGATGGCTATTACTTGAAGAGAGACCAAGGTAAATTTAAAAGGCTTTCCATATCAGACGTATTAATGCATTCGCTTATAAACGAGAAACCATTACCAAACTTGAAGCTGTTACCTTCAATGGAAGTCACTGCTTGGTGCGATATAAATGAAGTTGTGATCAGTACCTACAAGAGTCCTTCATGTGAAGGAAATGGAATGGAAGTAGACTTCTTAAGGTTCTTGAATACTTCGGCTAATGGGTTCAGATCATCTGAGAGAACTCAAAGAGTATACTCTAAACAATATGAGGTGCTATACGGAACCAGGGACGCTCAGCTTAGTGGTAACAACATCATTGAGTTAATTAACAAGTCCAAGATCTTACATAAGAGTCAGCCTTTCCACTTGTTCAAGTCAAATGACCCGTTCCTTAACGTCTACTCCACGGCGCATGACTATTCGGTTTACGATGCTGAGACATGTAAGTCTCCTTTCGCCATGTTCTTGAACATCACCTTTGATGAACCATACAAGTACTTCGAGAAGCACCATCACTTGAACTTGATACTCAGTGCCTCGTTTATAAGCGAAGATCGTATCCACTTAGTTGGATACAGTAGAACTGGTTACCTTAAGATTGATGAAATCCTTGTCGCCAAAGACTTGCAGAGCTGCATTAAGGATATACTTGTCAAAACATATGACGTTCTTCTCAGTACTTATAATAGAGTTACTGGACCACTTTTAGAATCATACAAGAGTGATTTGGCTTACTTACTTGAGGTTTTCCCTGTTTACGACAGGGAAGGATTAAAAGTGGAAATCGAGAAAAATGGAGCCGATAGACCAGCTGATTTGACGACAACGACTAGTATAAGCCATTCAAGGAATATTTCAGAATTGATATCGATCCCAGAAGTTCAATCACAACAACTCACAAACCTGGAGAAGACACCGGGTACTATCATTGAGCCAAAGGAAGCTTCAAATAGCTCTTCTAAGCCAAATAGTAAAAAGAGAAGATCTTTCATTCAAAAGATGTTACAGCCATTCAAGAAACAGCTGGAGGAAGAACCCGTCACTAGTAGTAAACCTTCCAGTGCCAATAGGAAACTTTCAGATACTTTCACTCCTAAGGGACATAAGAACAAGTTCACTAAGGTATACACTCTTTCACCTGAATTGATAGAGGCGGAATCCATAGTCAGTGCTGTCCCTGAAGTGAGAGAAATTTCAGAGGCTAATCAAGTGGCATTCAAGAGAGTGACTTCAGGTACAATGAAAGTTAGATCTTCTCAAAATCTCCAAGAGAGCAATATTGTTGAAAAGTCAATACAAGTTCAGCAAATACAAGTCCAAGACCTGCCACGTCCAGACCAATGGCAGGAAGGAAATCAATGGAATTCGCAGGAGAAACTATCAGTAAACAGACCACAAAGCCAGCTTGTAACAGAGAATGAGAGGAAATCCCGAAGAAAATCCCTGCAAGAACAACGCCAGCCAAGTGAGCCCGAGGTGCTGACTGTCGCAGAATCCAATGTGCTGTCTCAACTGGTTCCAAAAAGAACAAGTTCGAAGAGACAATCATCTGGCAAGTCATCACTCAAGAGTTCGCTCAAGTCTAAATCCTCCGGTAACAATGAGAACATTACAACCGTACTTCCACCATCTCAGAAGGTATATGATCAACATAAGGTACTCCCAATGAGAAGAAATGTCACGGAAGAAAACGTCTTGGTGTTAGACTCCATTAATAATCGTGCCTTTGAAAAACCTGTGAGGTCTAATGTTGCTCCGTATCTCGATTTGAAAGACTTACCTGTAGAGGAGTTCTACGTTGACGGTGAGTCCAATTGGGTGTCTTTATGTATGAGTCGTGAGAATTCAGGCTTGATTACATCTGAGATCCAAGCCTTAAAGGAGCAGGCTAATATCGACAACATCATCAACGATGAGAAAACTCACAAAGACGAGAACAGGGCCCTCAATAGCCTTGAAGAAGACAACACTGTAGAAGCAAAGGCCATAGAAGAGGCCGTAGAAAGTAAGACAGAACAGGTGCTTATTACACAAGAGACGGCACAGCACGAAGATATCGATGATGTATTCAGCCCTGACGTGTTTTCTAAGGCTGGAGTAAAGTCAACCAAAAGCATTAAGTCCAAATTACCAAGGGATGAATCTGTTCAGTCCTTGACACCATTACAAATAGCCGATGAATTTGGTAGAACTATTGATCTTGAGTTTTCAAGCTCCCCAGTGGAGTCAATCTCGTACTTGAAGGTCAGTGTACCTAAGTTTTCACAAAGAGCACCTCAAGTGAAGACAAGAAGGCATTCTCCTCCAACGAGATATGTCAGCAGTAAGCTTTCAGAGGGTTTCACGTCGCAGGAATCTCTTTCAAGGAAAAGTTCATTAGGAAGTAACTACAACCGAAGCAGAACGACTCCTTCTCAGTCAGATCTTATGGCATTGAATATGAGAGGACTACCAAACACTAGTGCTTTGACATTGACAAGTTCCGAAGACGAGTTCTACTCTCCTGATGAATTTGCCAATAGTGTCCTTCACGACTTCAATAGATCACAAGGAATGCAGCGTAACTCTCAATCACCTGAGTCTATGTCCAGTGATGCGACCATCATTAATGAGCTCGCAATGGAAGGCAGAGACGATACTGTTAGCTTCGACATGTCTGGAAGCAAGACAGCAGATTCAACAACGTTGAGTGCCCCCAATAGGAATACCTACCCTAGTGTAATTACAAGGGAGGATTCAATGGCTCAATTGTCCGCATACTTGAACAGTACAATCAATTTTGGAGATTTCAGCTTATAAAGGGATTAATGGTTTCTTTATAGTTGTTGGACTTGGCCCAATCCGACTTGACGAATTAATGGTTTTAGAGTCAGATTAATCTTCGAATGAGATAGAGACATCAGTTCAAGACACAATGACAAGATAGATGATGATGTATAGTTTATTAATAATTTGTAATATATAATCTGTGATGCTTGACCAACTATAAGAAAGTAGTGCTGAATGAGGCTTGAGAGAGAAAGCTATACATTCGCTTACAATTTTCAATCTTCGATAGTCATTAACGTTTTGTATTATTTAATTTCCTTTTTACATGATAAATACGTACCAGCTGTACCAACAATGTAACATATCTAAGCAGAGGTCTTCAAAATCTTGGTTACAGCAGCAACAACAGCTTCACCAACTTCCTTGGTCGAGCTTGTACCACGTAAATCAGCAGTTCTGACTCCAGAGTCTAACACTTGACGGACAGCTTCTTCCAAAGCCTCAGCCTCCTTAAGGGAGTCTAAAGATAATCTCAACATCATAGCGACGGATAAGATAGTAGCAATAGGGTTAACCTTGTTCTCTGGCAAGTCTGGGGCAGAACCGTGGCATGGTTCGTATAAACCAAAAGCCGAGTTGGTGTCTGGCAAGGAAGCTAAAGAAGCAGATGGTAAAAGACCCAAAGAACCTGGAATGACAGAGGCTTCATCGGAAATGATATCTCCAAACATGTTCGATGTAATGACGATACCGTTCAACTTCTTAGGAGACTGAACTAAGATCATAGCAGCAGAGTCGATCAACTGGTGTTGGATGGTCAACTGAGGAAATTCCTCGGCCATGACCTTGTCCACGGTCTTTCTCCATAATCTAGACGAAGCTAACACGTTGGCTTTGTCCAATGACCAGACTGGTAAAGGTGGGTTGTGTTGCAATGCCATGAAAGCGGCCATTCTGGTGATTCTGGTGACTTCAGCGACAGAGTACTTCTCAGTATCCCAAGCTGATTCTCCGTCGGCCGACTCTTCTTGCTCTTGTCTCTCACCGAAGTAGATACCTCCTACCAATTCACGGACGACGGTGAAGTCGGTACCCTTGACGATCTCTGATTTCAATGGGGACAACTCCAACAAGGCATCGGAAGCAAAGTTACATGGCCTCAAGTTGGCGTACAAGTTCAATTCTTTTCTGATTTTCAACAAACCCTGTTCTGGTCTGACGGCTCCTGTACCCCATTTAGGGCCTCCGACGGCCCCCAACAAAACAGCATCAGACTTCTTGGCAGCTTCCAAAGACTCATCTGGCAATGGGACACCGGTGGCATCGATGGCAGCTCCACCAATTAAGTGATGCTTGAACTCGAATTTGATGTTCTGGTGTGGAGTGGCCTTTTCGATGGCCTGGAGGACCTTAATGGCCTCGTTACAGATCTCGGTTCCGACGTGGTCACCAGGTAAGACGGTAATCGTCTTGGTGGTTGAAGTCTTTTGTGGGGCAGACATTGTATAGTTCTATGGACAAACGGCTGAAAAATAGGGACAATTCGGTTAGAAAGTTCGTCAAAAAATCTCTTTCTTCGGATGTTATTCGAAAGCTAGAGCGGATCTACAATCTTTCAGGTCTACTCCAGGATAACCACTTGTTTATGTACGTTTCAAATAGCCTTACTTCTACAATAGTGAGTAATGCTGGAGGCATGTTGAATTTTTCAGACGTGTGTATAAGCCAAGCGGCCATGCCGGTTTCGGTGCGGAGCGGAGGAGCGCTAATGCAGTGACTGTGCAGAGTACTAACTATGAAAGAATTGCTGGGGTAATATGGAACACTAGCTGGGGCTATGATGACTATTCGAATGCTAGCTATAGAAGACTAACTGGGATAATGATGACTATTCAGAATACTAACTACGGTGACCAACTGGGGCTATTTTTGGTGACTGCGAATAAACGACTGTTGCTCTCATTAGTAGCGCTCTCCTCCATATCATTCAATTTCCAGTTGGTTGGTGTATCGTAGAGAAGAAATGTACCAAACTTCTGGAAAGTCACGTAGTAGGACCTTCCATGACGCATTTTTAATGGGAGCTTGCTTCCAAAGTCTCTAGCCTCGGCAACCAATCTCACCAGCATCATCAGTGATCTTGTATATTAATCCTCATCGGCTAATGCGCTTGGACTGCTTGAGACTCTTTTTGTCACTGGCTTGGACACTGGGGAGGGTCTTCTAGAAATCTCATTATAGTGTTAAAACACCCCAAGGTTCGACAGCAATTATAGAGATACTCGAAGCTCAGCAGGCATCCATTGATTACAAACTTTGATTGCCAATTTTGCACCCATTTTTGTAGTGAAAATTGAAGACAAAGGATTGCAGCATTCAAAACATAACTAAACCAGGAAATTGATAGTATCTAACAGCTGCCCAATTTACATAGTTTCCCTCCTTATGGTCTCTACTCCAAATGTACAATAACATTTGTTCAAACTCTGTGATGTAGTGGAACTTCAATCTTTTCTTTATCGATCTGACCTTTGAAATGATAAAATCTCGGTCAGTCTTAGT
This sequence comes from Scheffersomyces insectosa, assembly GCA_030572575.1. Classification (NCBI taxonomy): domain Eukaryota; kingdom Fungi; phylum Ascomycota; class Pichiomycetes; order Serinales; family Debaryomycetaceae; genus Scheffersomyces; species Scheffersomyces insectosa. The sequence goes on from JAJMAO010000088.1 coordinate 36,930, forward strand.
TATTGCTACGGAACCGGCTAAGATCAACGGAAACATCAAACTACTTTCCAAATTTGACTTCTCTGGGATCAACTTAACGGCCCTTAGGATCGTAGTAAGACACACTTTAACTCTTATATCCTCGCGGTTGTACCCATCTTTGATTTGATGCAATCTTAAAAATGCAGCCCATTGTAAAGCCATCGCATATTGAGACATCTGAACATCCGAAACATCATTGAAATTCATTGTTATTGGTAATTCCCAATCTTGTAATTTCATCTCGATGTCATCCGCCATTATTTGAAATTGTCTTTCATGATCTTCGCTGCTATGCCTTGTATTACGTAAAGAGGCCAAGGTTGAAATGTTACCCAAAATCTTGAATATTTCACCAGCGATACCGAACCTGAACCCAAACTTGCTGTTCAAAATGTCTGTGATCTCTTCTTGATCATATACATGCGACTCAATTTGGGTATTTTCGCTTGTATTAAGCTCGTTTGTTCGACAGTTGCTTTGGGCAGATTGTTCAATGTAAGGTGGATGGCATGTACTGAGGCTCGAGATAAGGTCTATGTAGCAAAAAAGTTGAACCAACATTCGAGCATAACCACTTTGAGCTGATGCCATCTTTTTGATACCTCCCCTGAATTTTGTGATCTCCGATGCTTTTTCTAACAAAATAGACCAACCTAATGACGATCCATTTAATATCTCCATGATTCCACTCAACAAAATTGACAATAAGACTTCGTCAGAAAAGTAGTACTCTACTTGAGTAGTGCTTCCTAGTAATGCAGCATGAGAGCTTGAACGGTAAAAGACGGCGTCTCTAAAGAATTTTATATCATTACCTGCTCTGTGAGCTGATGCAATTGCCAAAATTGGATCTCTGACCCTTTTATCCTTCAATGAGATAGGTATAATGGTGCTCATAAATGCATCAGAGGTCTCATCGGCAAATATGGTGAATGATACATCAGTAACAAAATATTTCAATAAAAACCTCTCCTTCACGGAAATGCCATTTTCCATCACAATGTTATTCAAGAGACTCAAGCATACACTGTTATTGATTTGGTTCATGTTCTCAAATAATTGGTGATATTTGATAGAAGTCGATGCGTGTGGTTGGCTTGGCCCAGGCGTATCAGACCTAGAAATGGGTATATGCTTTCGGACTATCGTATCGATTCTATTACTGTTACTCTCATTGCTTACCTCCCTGCTGTTCTGAGAATTATTCAGATCAGCGAGAAGAGCTGTTATTTGGTCAAATTTTCTTAAATCCTGATCTATAATGGATTGGGTAATGTTATCGTTTCCATCATCGTTGTCTCTTCGAAACAAATCAGAAAAAAATTGATCATCACTACTACAAGTACTGTTCTTAGGCGAGGACTGCCCCTCCATATTTGTGATTTTTCCCATGCTTAGCATTGTGCTGTCTTTGTTTAGAAAGATATCAGTGGTCATCAAAACTGCTGATGAAATTGGAGTGTTACGGATTTCCTTTACTGTCCCTGCTTCAGACAAGATCTGTTCCTTGTGACTTAGTGGCAGAGATACTGCAGTTTCGGAGTAGCTTCTATCATTGTGATTGTCAAAACGTGAAGCTGAACCAGGGCCAGCTGAAAGATTGTTCAGTGGTGAGTTTGAATTAGAAACAGATTGAAAAACGGGCGAACTACTTTCGGCTTCTCTTTGCAACAACGACCCTGTTCTTGCAGACTTTCCCTTTGGTTTTCTTTTATGCACAGTAGGACCGGAACATTCCAAATTCAGTTTCGTACAATAGCCACAATTGGGCCAACTTTCATCACATTTTCTCTTTCTCTTTCTGCAAGCTTCACAAGCAGACTTCGAATGGCGAATACCAGTTCTCTTTCCAAGTTTGCCATTTTTGCGATCACTCAGAGCTAACAAAGAGCTGTTTATAGCCGCATATAGTAGATCTCCATCTCCTCTCTGAGGTCTTCCGACCTTTTTCATTGGCCTGTCGAATACACAGCTAATGCTCATTCTAGAACATCTCTTACATGGCACGCTTCCGGTGCAAACTTGCTTTATTTCATGACATCTATCACAGGCTCTCTTCTTCGCTTTGGGAAGTTGATTTGGAAGTTCCTCGAGTAATTCAAGTTGTGTAAGTCGTTCCAAATGACCTTGATGTTGTTCAGCTGATACAACATCTGAGGTTTCAAGACTCTCGGCTTTGTTCTGCATAGCTCTTTCAGACATGTGCATGAGCTTCAAAAGCTTTGAGAACGAGATAGTATATGTTTTTCAGTGGAGACTGATACCAGCTATGAATGGAAACAACCTCTAGAAGTGCTGTGAGCTATAGGGACTTCAAGTTGGGCAATTTTCACCGTGCTGTATTTGTTGACTTCTAGCATCAAATGTTAGATTTCTTTTCAGTTTGAGTCAAACTGATACATTGAAATGAAGGGAAAAGCTATGCTCGTTATCAATATCACTATTGAATCAACCAATTAATACAAAAGCCTCTATCCGATTGTGATTACATAACAAGACATAAAATGGTTTTCTCCAGACGGCATATATTTGGACTCGTTATATAGTAGTGCACTATTATTGTCAGCTCCAATCTCTTATCTCAACTCGTATCGGATAAATTGCATTGAAAAAGGAAATAATTGGAAGAGGCAAGTGCGTAATCGTGTTTCGCCCATTGAGGTTTTTACGGTGCGAGTGTATCATCAGCGCTGGAGATCAACTAGCACACATTTAATATACTGTCGCACTACATCAACTATGAAGTGCCGTACTCTGTATGTGAGTTTTCGTACTATATACACCAGAGAGCTAGAGAGCGAGAGTTAAATTACTGTTCAAATAGAGGGACAAAATTGGTCGTTGAACGTGCTACCAAATATTGAAAATAGCTGTTACGATTTGGAAATTCACCACAGATTAGAAAAGTATACGCTCCTGACCTCGAACAGAAATGGCCTGGGAACAAGTCATAGTGCAGTCACGATTCTGTATTCAAATCGTGTGGAATCGGCTGCCTCTTCCATTCTTGCAATCTAGGTATAAACCTATTCTGGCTTACGTGTATCCCTATATATCCTTACCGTTAACTTCGGGACAGCTTTCTCGTATAGAGATGAAAATACTGCATCACCAGCTCGCTAGTAGCTAGTCTGTGTAACCGTAGATATGTATTATATATTAATTGTTATGACATCGAACGTGATTACACTTTGAAAAAAGTGGCACAGTGTTTGAAAAGTTTGCTAGATTTCCACTGGCCCGAATAAACTCATCCTAATGTAGAACGTAAACTAAGCTAAAACGGATGAATTAAACTCAGAGACCCATGTCATCCACAATTTGGTCAATATCAGCCTTGATATCATATGAACAAACTTCTTCGATTGTAAGCTTGTTCTTATCATTCAAGCCAGCAGCAGCCGAAGACCAGCCGATTCTTTCATTCAAGTTTTCTCGAGCTCTTAATGAAGCGGCTTGAATTTTGTTTGCTCTTGGTTGCCTAACAGCTTGGTACACTTTTAACCCGATTTCGGGGGAGAAATTAAACTTCTTACTGAAGATGTAACCAAGTGCAGCAGCGTCTTCAAATGCCATTACAGCACCTTGAGATTGATCTGGCATTTGAGGGTGTGCAGCGTCACCCAATAAGCCAACGTTTCCCTTAACCCAATGTGGATACGGTTTATGAACATATAGTCTCCATTGCTTGATATCAAATGCAATCTTGAATAGTTCCTTCAAAGCACCATCTAACTCTGGAAATGTGTCTAATAATTGTTCGGGTGTAGCTTCATTGTTCCAACCATCTTCACGCAAGTCGTTGATCTCAGCAGGATAAAAGCAGTAACATGAAACAATATCACCATCCGAACATGGAGACAAAACAATCTTATTTTTATCGTTACCACCCCAGAATTCAATGGCTTCATTCTTTGAAAAATCCTTCAATCCTAGTCTAAGAACGTCTTCCGTTCTGAATAAGCATCGGTAACAGCATGAAGTTGAGACCCCGAATTCTGGTATTACCCCTATTTTCTCTCTTGTCATAGATCTGATGCCATCTCCCGCAATGATCAAATCAGCAAAAGCGTCTTTACCATTTTCAAATGTCATGTGCCCAGTTTCGTAGTTGACATCAGTCACTTTATAATCAACTTTCAACTTGCATGGAATACCCTCGCCCTTTTCTTGTGTTGCAGTATCCATTAAAACATTATGAATGTCAATTCTGTGAAAGTTATAATATGGAGTTCCAAAAGCCATCTCATAATCACCCAAGCTGTAAACACCCTCAACTTCTCCAGTCTTCCAATCGTGCCTGATCAAATCCTTCAAAATGATTGGTTTAGCAGCATCAAAGTCTATACCCCATTCCTTCAAGTGCTTACCACCGTTTGATGCGCACGATAAAGAGGCTCCAACTTCACCGGCAAAGTGATATCTTTCATAAACAGTAACAATATGTCCATTTCTTCTCATAGCAATGGCTGCAGCAAGACCACCTAACCCAGCACCTAGTACAGCGACATTTAATGGTTTCCATTCCTTTGTCATTTTTGCAAATTAGTGCAAATGGGGTCAAATTTGATTGTTGCTTTGTTATTCGAATGAACAAAGATCTGTCCTAACCTTCAAAATAGATAAAGGGAGATTTGGTCTCTAAATATGCAATTATTTGCGGCCCCATTTTATACGTTCTTCATATTGAAATCGTTATATGATTTTGGGTGAGCACAATCGATATACCAGAAATCCAAACATCAATCCCTTGACCTCTGTACAACCGGGTAGCTCGTGGATAGATAAGCTAGTGTAGTGAGATTGCCTCAAATGCAAAATCAATTGTCGCAAATTTAAATTCGCCGTCGCAAAAACTGTGATTAGCCACCTAGACGAAAGGGGAAAACGGAACCTTGAACGAATACGGAAATGCACGAGGAGATGCCACGAGATATGTGCATCTCGGAACCTGAACCCTCGAAGTTTAATTTCGAGTGCATATGGTGTAATTTAGTGCAACCGTGGTGCGTTGATTTTGCAGTCGGAAATCTACATTTTGCCAGAACTGAAGACTAGTAATCTGTACATGATAAGTATTTGGAGAGAGTCATTTAAATTTGCCAATATATTGAAAAGAAAAAGCCTGCCAGAAAAGAAATAATTGAAACGAAAAGAAATTTGGAAATCAGGAGCTTGAGATCATCCAGAATGTACAGAGATAATAAAGGAAGTAATTTCTATGTATCAACAGGTCCCAAGATTCTAGTACTTGTATCTGAAATGCCTATTCTCAAAATCGGTCAAATTGGACCACGAGAGTTTCAATTCTTCGTCCTCAGTCAAAGGCAATTCACCCTGCTGCTCATCGTCTCTGCGCTTGTTTCTACAATAGTAGATGAAAACGATAACCCATGTTAAGAAAATACTTGCGACCTGAGTAACCAACAAACAGATTTTGGCAGGATAGTAGTAGGGGGCATTTCTCACTTGATAACTTTGAGGACCAACAACATTACCAATAGCAAAGCCAAACATGATAAAAACGTTGGCGCCAATCTTCTTTGTATATCCAGAAAAGTTGGCACCGACCCAACTATATATTATAGCCAAAGGAGCAACAATGAAGTTAATGAGGTAGATACCAACCAACAAGCCAGCTTGATTAGATTTTGGTAAAAATGACATTAAAGCACCACCAATGACTGCAGGAATTAGTAAAAGAGTGTTGGCAATCCAGCGTGGAAATCCTTTCATAACGAAATATGTGGATACCAATGTCGAGAAAATAGATACAACGCCTGATGGCATATTCAATAGCGCAGCCTCTCTTGATGTGAAACCAAACGAAATAATGTCTGTCGATGAAAAGGTTGAGATCGTACTTGACGAAAATGAAACAGTGATAGACAAAAGGCATAATAGCCAAGGTTGAGGGTCACGCGATAACTCCCAGATTTGAGACTTGACCAAACGCTTACTTTGAGTTCCAACTTTACTATCTGTCAATTTTGTCAACAATACATATTTTTCTTTTGGAGTTAAAAAGTTGCAGTATAATGGATTGTCTGGTAAAGCAAAGAATGCGGCTAGACCAGCTATGATATTGAGAGCTCCAATGACGATGAACATGATTCTCCAGCCGTGAATTGAAGTACTTGAAACCAATTGAAATAAGTATGAGATCAACCCACCAAATATTTGACCCAAGCCCAAACCACAATACCAGATACCACTCCTAAACGAACCTTCATACGATGTGTACCACATTGTTGTAATAAGTAGCAAGCAAGGACTGATGGCAGCTTCTGCACATCCGAGTAAAATACGGACAGATAACATACCACCAAAGTTTGTTGGAGCGGCACAACATGCAGAAAATACACCCCAAAGCAAGACGTTTACACCCAAAACCTTGCTTGGTGAAAATTTCTGCAAGAAGAATCCTTGAACTGGTTCAAAGAAGAAGAATGCCACGAAGAAGAAGGTAGCCAAATATGAGAATTCATTGTTGACCAAACCAAGATCTTTTGACATACCCATAACGTTACTGTAATTCAAAGCAACTTTGTCTAGAAACTGTAAGAAGTAACACGCCAACATGATTCCCATAATGCGGTAATCTACCTTTCTAGTAACTGCATCTGCTGTAACCTCTTCCTCTTTGTTGTTGTCTTCGAAGTTTTTCAAAAACTCGTATACCAGATCCTCGTGTCTATCATTGCTGCTGATATCTGTTATCGTTCCTATATCGGTCGTGGTTACAACGGCTAACGACTTCTTTTCAACTGAGTTCATGATTCTTGTTTGAGTGACGTCTGTTGTTCTGTAATATCGGGAAGTGGAAGTAGCTGAGATATATATGTGCTTTGGATCTGTTAGATGTAAACCGAATCGGGGCGTTAAAGAGCATAAGATTGAAAAGGAAGGGATCTACAACTATAAATATATATACTTGGCAATAACCGCTGATAACAGCAATTTGTTTAAGGAAACTTTCTCCCCATCCTATATGCCTTTGCTTGTCCAGAACAGTTTATTCCAAACATGTAGGCGGTTTTCCATTTCGTCTTGGAGCACAATGATAAGACCGTTGACATGCCTATCTGCAGATGGTCGTTATCGCTGAGTCGTATTTGCGCCTTAAACGGAGCGTTTTCAGGAAGTTGCGGAAATTCAAACAACGGCCCGTTTTTTTTGTGAGTGCATTTGGCCGCGAAAGTTCCGGCTGCAAATTCAGCGCTACTGGATTCGGATTAGTTGTAGGTTCCAGTTTCTATCTTGAACGTATGGCCGTAGATGAACATGTCACTACAATATATTGCGCCAGATATCTCTTTCTTGAGAGGTAGCTTACTGCCCTTCTTTTGCTAGTTGCATTTTTTATCAAGATTTCATCTTTTCATCTAATTCATAAAATGACCTCAGGAACACCTATTAGCCCAGGATCGTTGATTCTCGTCACTGGCTCGACCGGTTTTATCGGGGCTCACTGTGTCCAACAATTATTGCAAGAGGGATACAAAGTTAGAGCCGCTTTGAGATCAAAATCAAAGGCCGATAGGTTGAAACAAAGCGTTGGCAAAAAGTACGAATCATCCTTATCGTTTGCTTTCATTAGCGACATCACAGACTTGAAATCAATGAAAGAGGCCCTTGTGGGTTGTGACGGCATTCTTCATTTAGCTTCACCGTATACTTATTCAGTATCCAACTTTGTTGATGAATTGTTAGTACCAGCTGTTAAGGGCACAACAGCCGTTATGGAAGCAGCTATCACCGAACCATCGGTAAAAAGGGTTGTTTTGACCTCATCTTTTGCAGCAGTTTTTGATGCCTCAAAGGGAATGCAACCAGGAGTAGTATTGACCGAAAGAGATTTCTCTCCTTTATCGTGGGATGATGGGGCTAACACAAGTGACCCTGCTGTAGCCTATCGTGCATCCAAAACTGTGGCAGAAAGAGCAGCCTGGGACTTCATCGAAGAAAGACAACCAAGATTTGATATTGCTGTTTTATGTCCGCCGATGGTTTACGGCCCCTTGATGAATACTTTGTTGTTAGATTCAATTTCATCTTTAAATTTCAGTAATCAATGCATTTGGAAGATTTGTACTTCAACTCCTCTGGGTGGAGTTCCACCTACAAAGGGACCTGTTTGGGTCGATGTTAGAGATTTGGCAAATGCCCATATTAAAGCTCTAATTACTCCAGGGGCATCAAATCAGAGATTCATGGTTAGCGCTGGTGACTTCTGTAACCAGGAAATAGCAGATATACTTAGAGAAGAGTTACCAAAGAAATTGGCTGTTAACATTCCTATTGGTAAACCTGGTGACAGAATTACTGGTTCTCATTTCACTACAGATTCAACTAAAGCCATTAAAGAGCTCGGTATTGACTTCAGAAGATTTGAGGAATCTGTTCTAGATTTGGCCCTACAGCTTTTTAATTATGTACAAACGTAATGAAAATATCTTTTATACAACTGAAGTATTGTTTACCTACTTATCTCTCGGCATTCTAGTCGGGACTATTGAGCTATTCCTTATAGACTGTTCGATACTATTCAATTTGTAGTCATGTAATAAAAAGTACACATCCTTTCATGAAATCTGTAGTGAATCGGTAATGTTTCTTCTTACTTATAATGTAGTTCTATTTCAGAGTATTCCTGTTTGAATTACAGTTTCTAGTTAACATGAAGAAAAGTTTATACGAAAATATGTCTATATCTAAAGCAATCGTAATTTACCATCCTCTGGTTCCGTGAGCCAAAGCTAACTCTTTAGCAGTCAAGTCAATAAAACTGCTAGCTTGCCATAAAGCAGCATCCATATGCATAAAAGGATGTGGGACACCCTCAAATCTCTTAAACACAACTTCATTACCATTGGCAATCAACTTCTGAGCATAAGCTTCTCCTTCGTCTCTCATTGGATCGCAGCCTGCTGTATAAATAACAGTTTTAGTTAAACCTTTCCAGTTCGGTGCCGTCATAATACTCTTGAACCAGCCCATCTTCTCAATTTGCAGCTCGTATTCACTTTTATCTTTAGATAATGATGACCATTTCAATGAGTCAAACCATTTCAATCTTGCCCAGTTCAATGTCGGAGCAAATTCAAATTCTTGAGTGGAGCTGTATGGAGAGTCAACGGCGGTTGCGTATGATTGGATATCATCAACTTGTGGTGTACCGGCGCAAACCAATTTCAACTTGAGACCAATGTCTCTACATAAATGATCAACTGCCAAACAAATATTACCTCCAGCACTGACGCCACCGATTGAAATACTATCTTTGTTGAATCCCAACTTTTCAGCATTCTTGTAGACATATTTTGTGGCTTCAAAACAATCAGTCAAGCCCGTGGGGAACGCATACTCTGGAATCAATCTATAATCAACATCAACAACGGCAACTCTTGCTTTGGCACAGTAATGCTTCAAAACGTGTGACTCGGTATCCAAATCCCCTAAACCCCAACCTCCACCGTGGAAATCAATGTGGACCGGCAATAATTCATCTTCTTTGGTATCATTTGGTTTATAAATCCTCAAGATTATATCTGTGCCATCTTCAGCTTTGAATGTGATATCGTTTATTTCGTTGATCTCTGGTGCTGGAGCGGTGCCATACGAGTAGATCTTTGAATAGTTCTTTCTCAAGAGTGGAAGATCGATCTTACCGTTTGGAGTGTGGGCAACATGCTCGTTGTATAAGTCTACAAACACTGGATCCATCTTACCGATCATTGTCGGGTGGATTGGGTTGACCGCTTCATGGCCCGTTTCGGTTGGTTTTGACATTACTGGCACTTTTTGTGATGATGCCAGGAAAACAGATATACAACCAATTGCTTCCAATTGACCTTATATACAAAAGTCGTGGTTTCTGCAGTCTACATTATTCGATTTCCACCCGTCTCAATTTTCATCATCTTTATGACTTCTAACAATACTACTTAGCACTAGTTCGAGGTCGCTAAGCTTATTAAATGCCGTCGCGAATCTCTTATCTCCAAAATAGGCCGTCGGAAGTTTTGATTTCGCGGCTAGCGATTATCGGCTCGTAATGAAAGCCGATAAGGAACCAGCTTAGGTTACAATTGGATACAGCATTGTCTATGGTGAAAATTCGTTGAAAGTGGAAAAGGGTGATCCCTTACATTCCATGATAAGAATGGGCTGTTGCAACTTTGTGGTGGTCTAAAACAGTAATATAGCTTATAAGTACTGGTTTAGCTCTTCGGTTTATTTCCTTCATTCCTGATCAATACAGAGACATAGCGTTCAAAATGACAGCCCAATGGAACCAAGGAAAGATATTGATATCAGGGGCTGGAGTTGTGGGCTTATTACTAGCACAATCATTAAAGAAACTAAACATTCCGTATGAAATCTTCGACAGGGATGAGTCCATAAGCGCCAGGGGCCAAGGTTGGGGTATCACAATTCATTGGGCATTGCAAGATATGTTGAGCTTGCTACCCGAAGACTTAATCAAATGTGTCTACGATGCTCAAGTATATGAAAACTTCCATGAGAATGACAATGGTAATTTCATTTACATCAATGGCTCAAACGGAATTCCGGTTGTTGATATCCCGCCCGCTCCAAGACTAAGGGTTAGAAGAGAAGAGATAAGAGAAGTCTTATCAACTGGCATTGATGTCAACTGGGGTTGTCAGACGGTTGGAATTGAGACCGATGACAATACATCCGAAATTAACAAGAGAGTTAAAGTCACATGTAAGAATGGTAAAGTCTTCCAAGGTAGTATATTGATGGGTATTGAGGGTTCAAAATCGTTCACAAGATCGATTACAAATCCCACTAATCATGAATTACAATATTTACCAATCAGATTTATTGGCGGTACCATTGAGTTATCAGAGGATGAATACAAAGAGATGGCAACAACTTTCAGTCCATTATTATTCCAGGGTACGATTCCAAAGACCGAAGCATTCTTTTGGTATTCGCTCCTAGCAACGCCAAAACATACTAAAAAGGGGACTTACAAGTCACAAATCATGATGTCATGGAAAAAACAGGATGATGAACCATTTAATACCCCAGAAGAACAATACACCCTGATTAAGAACCATGCAAAAGGGTTAGATCCAAGACTACAATACATGATCGATTACTTGGATAAAAGTACCGGGTCTTTTATGGAGTTGCAATTGGCAGATTGGCCTATATGCTATTGGAACGATTTCAACAATAAAATCTTATTGATGGGTGATGCATGTCATGCAATGACAATGTATAGAGGAGAAGCTTGTAATCATGGTATTGCCGATGTCAAGCTATTCACAAACTTGTGTGAAAGTATGTTGAACGGCAGAATAGATTGGAATGAGGTTGTTGGGCAATACAAAACTTCTATAAAGGAGAGATGTTCAGGAGCTGTTTTATTATCCAGACAGGCATGCCTAGATGCTCATGATTGGAGTAAGATATTCGTTGGTAGTCAGTCGCCTTTGTTGGCCATTAGAAAAAAGAAGTAACGAGTAGAAATTAGTAGAGTTTTCGATTTGCTTTTCCCTTTTTCAATTTGGAGATAACCGCTACTTTTGGGTGTCAGTCAATAAGCTAATCTGTTCAAGACTACTGAAGTTATTTCAAGTGCCTGTATGAAGGGGTATCCATTAAGCTAGCAGTGGCGAGGAAGCCAGGAAGTCCACATGGATAGCGGATTGTTTTCTTATATGGTATACTTTCGTACTGCGTGTATATTGAAGTTTTTTAAGTTGCTGTAGTCTAGCATTTGCAGAAAGAATAATTTTTCCAATAAAACAAGCAGTACTCTAAGTATTTTCAAAATATTGAATAAATCTTTCGTTGACTTTTCTTACCTTTTATGCAAAATCCAATTAAAAAAGAAGAAAAAAATTCCTAAAAATTAGCCAAGCTCTAGGATCAGTATCTAACTGTAGTAATCCAATGGAAATATCCACAATCAGGTTTTCACCAGTCTGCTCTCCTGTGAAACCAACGACACTAGGTTGATTTGGGATTGGGTTCGTACACTGCAGATTTGGCAGCTTCTCCAGAAAATAGCACCCTTTCACGTGGTTGGCGGCATGGATGTTCCAACAATAACATACGTGACTTTTTAAGCATCAAATAGAATACACAAGATTTGTGTTTCCAATACTACCCAGCGATTGCCTTGATAGAGTGGGTATTAGATGCATGGGATGTATCTGTTTGTTGTCAGTTTTATACTTATAGTAATTTATGGCTTTGACTTTGGCTCTTAGAAAGGAAGACATTATTGGCAATGCTTTCGGTTTGGCTTGAATTCCTTCTTTACATTAGGGAACAGTAATCCTTATTCAAATCAAAGGAAATCCTATTTCGATGGTATGAGCTTCTTACACGCGAGACGGTAATATCGTATTATATATTAGGTATGGTATCATGTATGTAAAGAGTTTCCATTAGACAATGGAACTGAAGACGCAGGAACCTCAAACACTCCCCAATGTAACAGAAGTAATATTATCCTTCTAGTTGTAAGGGTGCAAGAGGTTTAACCGTGTGGAGAATAAGGAACGGCAACAAGAAATCAAAAGAAAAGAAAGCGAAGGATGTCAGCTCAAGACTTCAATTCGAACAGAACTATAAAAGAACAAGCAATGGTGCTAACGTAAAGAGAATGGATATAAAAGGCAATGTTACAGTGTTTGCTTTTCCCTCATAGGTATTAATCACACCGACGGGACCACTGGGTAAAGATGCCAGGGGGCTTTCGTGATAATAAGAAGTAGTCGTAGTTCCAGGTTCTGAAGCAGCTGGACGTAATGGACTTGAAGATACGACAGCAGTCTCTTGAGGTGGAATGATGGAGGTTGAAGTCTCTCCTATGGTGATAGTTTCATACTCAGTGAAGCTCTCGGGAAGATCCGGAACTTCTGACAAAGAATGAGATTCGGTTTCCCACTCAGGTTGCGAGGTCAGACTCTCTATACCATTAATAGTAGTGCTGCCAACTACAACTCCAGTAGTTTCGATTAATTCCGAGCATACCAAACCATGACAGGCGGTCCTGGTTATTATTGCAGTTGAGAAGATTGTTTGAATATCGACGTTATCTTTCTGCGTGCTAGAAGTGTCAGGCACTGGTGTAGTAGTTGGTAACGGGCAATAAGTTGTGTACTCGATGACTGTTCCACGTACCGTAGTGGTCAAGAGCGTCAATCCTGTAGTCGCAACGACTTTAGTACATGAACTATTATAGTTATAACAGGACGTCAACGTGATTATAGTGGTGGAAATATCAGTAACTGTTTCAATGGAAGTTTCGGTCGGGGTATCGATTTCTACAGTCACTGTGTCACCGGATTCATCAGGAGTATGAGTAATAGTTCTCGTAGTTGAGCCAGTCCATGGAGTGATAACAGTAGTTGTTAAAATAGGTGTATCGATCTCAACAGTCACCGTGTCACCGGATTCAATAGGAGTGTGAGTGATCGTTCTTGTTGTTGAGCCAGTCCAAGGTGTAGTAAAAGTGGTAGTTGCCTCGGGAGTATCAATCTCAACAGTGATAATTCCGCCCGATTCATCAGGTGTGTGAGTAACAGTTCTGGTTGTTGAACCAGTCCATGGAGTGGTGAAAGTAGTGGTTACTTCCGGCGTATCAATTTCCACGGTCACTGTGTCACCAGGTTGGTCAGGAGTGTGAGTAACAGTTCTGGTTGTTGAACCAGTCCATGGAGAGGTAAAAGTAATTGTCGCCTCGGGAGTATCAATCTCAACAGTGATAGTTCCACCAGATTCATCAGGAGTGTGAGTGATCGTCCTTGTTGTTGAACCAGTCCAAGGAGTGGTGAAAGTAGTGGTTGCTTCCGGCGTATCAATTTCCACGGTCACAGTATCGCCAGGTTGGTCAGGAGTGTGAGTAATAGTTCTCGTAGTTGAGCCAGTCCATGGAGTGGTGAAAGTGGTGGTTGCTTCCGGCGTATCAATTTCCACGGTCACAGTATCGCCAGGTTGGTCAGGAGTGTGGGTCACTGTTCTGGTTGTTGAACCAGTCCATGGAGAGGTAAAAGTAATTGTCGCCTCGGGAGTATCAATCTCAACAGTGATAGTTCCACCAGATTCATCAGGAGTGTGAGTGATCGTCCTTGTTGTTGAACCAGTCCAAGGAGTGGTGAAAGTAGTGGTTGCTTCCGGCGTATCAATTTCCACGGTCACAGTATCGCCAGGTTGGTCAGGAGTGTGAGTAATAGTTCTCGTAGTTGAGCCAGTCCATGGAGTGGTGAAAGTGGTGGTTGCGTCTGGAGTGTCTATCTCAACGGTCACAGTGTCACCAGGCTGGTCAGGAGTGTGAGTGATCGTCCTTGTTGTTGAACCAGTCCATGGCGTGGTGAAAGTGGTGGTTGCGTCTGGAGTGTCAATCTCAACGGTCACAGTATCACCAGGCTGGTCAGGAGTGTGAGTGATCGTCCTTGTTGTTGAACCGGTCCAAGGAGTAGTGAAAGTGGTGGTTGCTTCCGGCGTGTCAATCTCAACGGTCACAGTATCGCCGGGCTGGTCAGGAGTGTGGGTCACTGTTCGAGTGTATGTTCCTGTCCAAGGAGTGGTGAAAGTAGTAGTTGCGTCTGGAGTATCAATTTCCACGGTCACAGTATCGCCAGGCTCGTCGGGAGTGTGGGTCACTGTTCGAGTGTATGTTCCTGTCCAAGGAGTGGTGAAAGTAGTAGTTGCGTCTGGAGTGTCAATCTCAACAGTCACAGTATCGCCAGGCTCGTCGGGAGTGTGGGTCACTGTTCGAGTGTATGTTCCTGTCCAAGGAGTGGTGAAAGTAGTAGTTGCGTCTGGAGTGTCAATCTCAACAGTCACAGTGTCGCCAGGCTCGCCAGGTGTGTGGGTCACTGTTCGAGTGTATGTTCCTGTCCAAGGAGTGGTGAAGGTAGTAGTTGCGTCTGGAGTATCAATTTCAACAGTCACAGTATCGCCAGGCTCGTCGGGAGTGTGGGTCACTGTTCGAGTGTATGTTCCTGTCCAAGGCGTAGTAAAAGTGGTAGTTGCCTCGGGAGTATCAATTTCCACGGTCACAGTATCGCCAGGCTGGTCAGGAGTGTGAGTAACAGTTCTTGTTGTTGATCCAGTCCATGGCGTAGTGAAAGTGGTAGTTGCGTCTGGAGTGTCAATTTCCACGGTCACAGTATCGCCAGGCTGGTCCGGAGAGTGCGTCACCGTTGTGGTATAAGTTCCAGTCCAAGGTGTTGTAAATGTGGTTGTGGGAGGTACATAAGGACAAGCTGTATCAACATTTTGGAAGCTGTAAACATTATCCTCAAAAGAAGTTATTACTTCTCCGGAGGGAGTAGTGATTGCTAGCGAGAAAGCCGCCGGGCCACTTACGTTGACAACGACAATCCTAAGAGGATAATAGAAGCCTGCAGTAAGTCTCTGTGGCTCAGATACCGTTTGAGGAAGACTTCCATTGAATTCTTCGTTTGAGAAGATTGCGAAGTCGCCATCGGTTGAAATCAAATTAGTATCACAGCACAGGAATGCTTGTCCAGAGCCAAAAGTAACAACCGCGGCATTGTCAGCAGTAACTTGAATTGAGTATGACCCGGTTTCATCAGCAAAAAAGTATCCTGTAAGCTCAACTGTAAAATTTGATACAGTCGTTGTGAAACCGTAGACTTGATCGGTTGCTTGATCTTCCCATTGAATTAAATAAGGGTCAGTAGGGTAACCATAAGAGTACGCAGGCTGGGTAACACCTTCAACGGTACCTAATAATGGAGTATTTTTGTATCCAGTTAACAAATAGTTAATATTTGAGTCGGAGAAATACGCATCTTCAGGATTATAATTTGGCGCGCTATCATAATAGACATCTCTGTAGGGGTAAAATGAAGCTTGAAAACCAGGCGTTGAAGATATAGGGTCAGGAGTACAAGCTCCTGGATCATCTGAGCTCGCTAAATTTAAGAATAGCAAACTTATGAAAAAGTATAACAAAGAACGCATTTTGAGAGGAATAGTCTGTGTTACAGATTCTGATGAATATGCGGATACGTACCGATTTCAATGGGACTGGCAACTGTTTATATACGGATATTTGGACACTTATTGTCCTCCTGAGAAGGAGAAAACGGCAAGAATCATTACAAAGAGTTTGGAACATTCGCTGCTCTATTCCTATTTAGGGATTTTGCAAACTCGTATTGGCGAATATTATTATTTTTAGGAAATGGCACTTCTGTAGGGTCTTAAAAAATATTTCTTTCGAGAACCCTGGTTAGCAAAAATCTGCACATAAGTTACACTTCCGGCTTCTATCCCATTACCTGAAAAGTTTAAAATTCCAAATGGACAAAGCATAGGATAGTTGAATTAGTGAGATCTGAATGCTCTGAGTAATATCCACATTTACAATATTTATCTGTATTGCGATCTTGATTTCAATCATGGTAACCTTGAAAGAACAATTGCAGCATTATACCCAACAGAAGAGAAGAAATGAGGAATAGAGGTTTCCCCATTTTACTTCTATTTTGCAGAATACGTCGCTCTAAATCGTTACCGAGAGAACTAGAATTGACGACCCGCTACGTAGAAAGACTCTAATTATGCGGGCGTTCAGTTGCATAGCCTGTTTGGGAAGAATTTATAAGAGAGTAACATAATTTCGAAATTTGCTGACTCCTTGGATGAACCCAGACCCTTACAACAGTACCCATTACGTTAGAAAAATCAAGTGAATGGAGAAGAAAGGAATGTTGATATTTTTGTCTCATTAATATGGAAATAGAATTGCATTCTATAGAATGTATGTACGTATAAAGAATACAATAAAATTGTAAGTTTATCTTCACTAACTTTTTCCTCTGCTCTTTTTTCTATTGTCATTGAAGATATGGATTGCTACCTAATGTAGAACCATATTTCCTACTTGGTAAAAACATATGTAAAAGAAATATGTGCTATGCAAGTGTGGTACATTCAGATGCATATTCCCATATGAAGCGAAGCAGACCCCCGAATGTATTTACTTCTTTCAGCTTGAACGCTATAAACCCTTGCACGAGAGGCATAAGCAAAATTGAATTAGATTGAATGGTCTATTGTTTTTCTATTTTGGGAGTTTCGCATTTATGAGCCTACCACCATTCAAACGCCATTCATTAGGACAAAGAAGGAAGTTTGGAGTCACTCCTTACAAGTCGCATATAAATTGAGGAAAAGTGCTATGGTAGCGCCTTCCTTACAATTATTTTGATAGTATATTCTTGAAGATGTTTGAAA
Organism: Scheffersomyces insectosa; assembly: GCA_030572575.1. Taxonomy (NCBI): domain Eukaryota; kingdom Fungi; phylum Ascomycota; class Pichiomycetes; order Serinales; family Debaryomycetaceae; genus Scheffersomyces; species Scheffersomyces insectosa. Next base: position 54,213 of record JAJMAO010000088.1, read on the forward strand.
GGCTCACAGGAATTCTTAGTACAAACACATGACTCTGTCATGGCCGGTCTAGAGGTTCTTGGAGTGAGTTTTGTGAAACTTGATAGGTTCTCTCGTTTGGTAGGGTTTAGTAGAGTCAAGTATTTTTAGAATAATCCAAATATGGAAGTGCATGAGTAGGAGGGATCGACCGTACTGTCCTCAATTTGGATTTTGTTGAGGTTGATTAGTTGAACAAAGACGTCAATCTTTTATCCCCCACTTAAACAGACTTAAAGGTGAACCAAAATGAACTGATCTGCACTATTGCATTGTTTAAAGCCTAAAACCAATTGTCTAAAGCCTAATAAGGCTGTACCGAACTTGTCCAGATGCTGCATGAGATCGCCTCAACGGCACAACTTCAACATGATACAGGATCATGAATGACTCCGCATAAAGGACACGGCTCAGACGGCGCCCCTCTGGGACTAATGTTGGACTTATGCCACAAGTAAGTTCTTTATTTCTCTTTGATAAACTTTATATTCTGTGAGTGTTTTGTCTGCACGAAAGACGAGGAGCGAGTCTAGAAAGGAGTAATTTCGGGAGTTGTCCCCAGATATTCTCTTAGTTGAATTCAGGTTGTACAGTAATTAATATAAAAGAAATCTTACTTAACTAGTTGGCAAAACCGAAGTCCCTGATTTGTTCGACCTACATGAAATGACAACACCCACTTCGTCTGTGATTTTAGCTTATAAAACATATCATTCATTGAATTGCTGTAGAACACGCGTACGCAAATTGAAACCTGGGAACCATAGCACAGTAATTTGAAATTCGGTTGACTATATGTAATTTCTCTATGTTGATACACTAAAAAAAGAAATTCGTTTTTAGGGAACATCTCGCCAGAGTGTAGTCTTGAAGCGACGGCTTTTGAGGAACCCGAAACAATGGGAATCAATGTAAATATCATATATATGCAGGAATTACCAAGGTAACACATAAATGCCGACATGTGAATGTACTACGACAAAGCTGCACCAGTCTCTCTAGCGAGGTCTTTGTCTGCAGTCGGGGAAGTTTCCGGAGCGAACGTTTCATCAGGTTGAATGTTTGTTGTAGTAGCCTTTGTCTCTTGAGCATTGTCTAGAGCCGTTCTATAAGAGGCTGCAACAAACCAATAAGGATCCCAAACCCCTGCTGTAGAGCAAATGGAGGTAGCCAAATATCTGGCGGACGAAATTGCACCACCGTCACAGTTATCAATCCAACACAGAGCAATGCGGTTATTGAATTGTGGCATGACACACAAGCAGCCGGTGTCCCAGTAAGGACATGGAGTATTGCCTGTGTCCTGCTTAACACACTCCTTAGCACAATCAGGTAAGTCAGCATAGATCCTATCAGCAAACCCATTAATCGACGCAGTTTTAGCAACAGAGGGGTACTGGGTGTAAGGATTGTTTGCAGGAGCAGCAGCAGCGAAAGTTGCAGTCAAAGTGATTGCAGATAATAAGGTACTATATTTCATTTTTCTGTAGAAGTTGTCAGTGGTTAAGTGTCGTGAGGGAAAATTGAAAGATTACAATGGCCAACTACTCAACTTATGTACCGCCAGCTGTCTGATATTCTTGAAGCTCTCTTTCATTTGTAATAACGCGAAAAACGAACTCGGAATTGCTTTATAGTGCTTCTCCAACCTATCAGCAGACTCAGCTCCAATGAATACTCGTTACAAAGCTAATATCGATATCGGGAAAGTCTTGAAAGCTTTAGACTAATAGACTTACTTGATGTGCAACATCATGCACCGTCATTCTCTTACCTATACTTTGCGATCGGCAATCCTAGAGGGCATTCGAGGAACAGGAGCTATTGCTACGTTGCATAAATTATGAGCGCATCTTCCGGATCGGAATATCTGGGAAATTTCGCAGCACTACTACCACGGCATTGTTGAAGGCATCACATGTAGAAGGATTATTTCTCATTCAATCCGCGATGATATGTAAGATTTTCTACGTTGCGACTCTTCGACTCTCACTCTCAGCTCACATTGGAGTGTAGGAAGAAATTCAAAGATATCACTCTAATGAGCCTCCCCAGGATCTAATGATTTCGGTATTTAAAAATGTTCTTATTGAGAGGACATGAATAATCGACAAAGGTTAGTTAGAGAAATGTAGGTGTTGGAGTTATTAGGACAAACCAAGGTGAATGACCAGGTACAGTTTCGTGCACCCATAGAGTGTCAAAAATATCAGTGGGAGTGGGCCGGAATTATCTTGATTACATCATTGGTGTCTCACTACAGACAGTCCCAGAGGAATGTGGAGTGGAGGGATTATAACTAGCCAACTAGCCACACTTACGGTCGAAAAACCAAATTGGCTGCTAGCTCGAGTCTACGATAAACCAGAGAGAATGCTAGTCCAAATAATGCTCAGCAGTTGCAACAATACGAGAGATCAAGTATTATTCTCATAACTGGAATAAGAGTTCCCACACAAGACTACGCATAAGATTGACTGCACAGAAATCCCGGTTTATCACGCGTTCCGCCGTATTTTTTATTTATATTTAGTACCTTTCAATTGAGGAGTGGCAAGGATGTTATAAGGATAACATGCGAAGCCGTGACTTTCTAAGCACCAAATACATACATTTGTGTTTCCAATACTACCCAGCGATTGCTATTGATAGAGTGGGTATTAGATGCATGGAATTTATCTGTATGCTGTCAGTTTTATACTTATAGTAATTCATGGCTTTGACTTCGGTTCTTAGAGAGGAAGACATGGTAATGCTTTCGGTTTCGCTTCAATTTCTTCTTTGCATTATGGGACAGTAATCCTTATTCAAATCAAAGGCAAACCTATTTCGATGGTATGAGCTTCATACACGCGAGACTGTAATATCGTATTATATATTAGGTATGGTATCATGTATGTAAAGAGCTTCCATTAGACAATGGAACGGAAGACGCAGGAACCTCAAACACTCCCCAATGTAACAGAAGTAATACTATCCTTCTAGTTGTAAGGGTGTAAGAGGTTTAACCGTGTGGAGAATAAGGAACGCCAACAAGAAATCAAAAGAGAAGAAAGCGAAGGATGTCAGCTCAAGACTGCAGTTCGAACAGAACTATAAAAGAACAAGCAATGGTGCTAACGTAAAGAGAATGGATGTGAAAGGCAATGTTAAAGTGTTTGCTTTTCCCTCATAGGTGTTAATCACACCGACGGGACCACTGGGTAAAGATGCCGGGGGGCTTTCGTGATAATAAGAAGTAGTCGTAGTTCCAGGTTCTGAAGCAACTGGACGTAATGGACTTGAAGGCACGACAGCAGTCTCTTGAGGTGGAATGATGGAGGTTGAAGTCACTCCTATGATGATAGTTTTATACTCAGTGAAGCTCTCGGGAAGATCCGGAACTTCTGACAAAGTAGGAGATTCGGTTTCCCACTCAGGTTGCAAGGTCAGACTCTCTATACCATTAATAGTAGTGCTGCCAACTACGACTCCAGTAGTTTCGATTAATTCCGAGCATACCAAACCATCACAAGCGGTCCTGGTAATTATTGCAGTTGAGAAGATTGTTTGAATATCGATGTTATCTTTCTGCGTGCTAGAAGTGTCAGGCACTGGTGTAGTAGTTGGTAACGGGAAATAAGTTGTGTACTCGATGACTGTTCCACGTACCGTGGTGGTCAAGAGCGACAATCCTGTAGTTGCAACGACTTTAGTACATGAACTATTATAGTTATAACAGGAAGTCAACGTGATTATAGTGGTGGAAACATCAGTAACTATTTCAATGGAAGATTGGGTCGGGGTATCAATCTCAACAGTGATAGTTCCGCCTGATGCATCAGGAGTGTGAGTAACAATTCTGGTTGTTGAGCCAGTCCAAGGAGTGGTGAAAGTGGTTGTTGCCTCCGGAGTATCAATCTCAATGGTGATAGTTCCGCCTGATGCATCAGGAGTGTGAGTAACAATTCTGGTTGTTGAGCCAGTCCAAGGAGTGGTGAAAGTGGTTGTTGCCTCCGGAGTATCAATCTCAACAGTGATAGTATCACCAGGTTGATCAGGAGAATGTGTCACTGTTCGAATTGTTGAGCCAGTCCAAGGTGTGGTGAAAGTGGTTGTTGCCTCCGGAGTATCAATCTCAACGGTGATAGTTCCGCCTGATTCATCAGGAGTGTGAGTAACAGTTCTGGTTGTTGAACCTGTCCAAGGAGTGGTGAAAGTGGTAGTAGGGATAGGGGTATCGATTTCCACGGTTACTGTGTCACCAGGTTGGTCTGGAGAGTGGGTCACCGTTGTGGTATATGATCCAGTCCAAGGTGTTGTGAATTTGGTTGTAGGAGGTACATAAGGACAAGCTGTATCAGCATTTTGGAAGCTGTAAACATTATCCTCAAAAGAAGTTATTACTTCTCCGGAGGGAGATGTAATTGTTAACGAGAAAGCTGCCGGGCCACTTGCATTGACAATTACAATCCGAAGAGGATAATAGAAGCCTGCAGTAAGTCTCTGTGGCGCAGATACGGTTTGAGGAAGACTTCCATTGATTTCTTCGTTCGAGAAGATTGCGAAGTCGCCATCAGTTGAAATCAAATTGGTGTCACAACACAGGAATGCTTGTTGAGAGCCAAAAGTAACAACAGCGGCATTGTCAGCGGTAACTTGAATTGAGTATGACCCGGTTTCATCGGCAAAAAAGTATCCTGTAAGTTCAACTGTAAAATTTGATACAGTCGTTGTGAAACCATATACTTTATCAGTTGCTTGATCTTCCCATTGAATTACGTATGGGTCAGTCGAGTAACCATAAGAGTACGCAGGCTGGGTAACACCTTCGACGGTACCTAATAATGGAGTATTTTTGTAACCAGTTAACAAATAGTTAATATTTGAGTCGGAGAAATACGCATCTTCAGGATTATAATTTGGCGCGTCATCAGTATAGGCATTTCTGTAGGGGTAAAATGAAGCTCGAAATCCAGGTGTAGATGATAAAGAGGCAGGAGTACAAGCTCCTGGATCATCTGAGCTCACTAAATTTAAGAATAGCAAACTTGTGAAAAAGTATAACAAAGAACGCATTTTGAGAGGAATAGTCTGTGTTACTGATTGTTACGATTATGCGGATACCGACCAATTTCAATGGGACTAGCAACTGTTTATATACGGATATTTGGACACTTCTTGTCCTCCTGAGAAGGAGAAAACGGCAAGAATCGTTACAAAGCGCTTGGAACATTCGCTGCTCTATTCCTTTTTAGGGATTTTGCAAACTCGAATTGGCGAATATTATTATTATTATTTTTAGGAAATGGCACTCCTGTAGATTAGTAATTTATCCAGCTTCTAGTACATGAAAAGTTTAAATTTCCACATAATCAAAGCATAGGATAGCTGACTTCGTGAAAACTGAATGCTCTGAGTAATACCAACATTTACAGTATTTATCTTTAATGATCTTGATTGAAAGCATGTCAAGCTGGGAAAAACAATTATAGCATTATACCCAATTGAAGAAGAATAAACTGAGGAATAGATAAAACGTTTCATTTATGTTATGGAGAACACTGCGTTCTGAATCTTTACCGAGAGATCCAGAATTCACGACTCGCTACGTAAAAAGACTGTAATTACGCAGGTGTTCAACTTTGCCTTTCTTAGAATAGTTTACAATAGAGTAAACTAATTACGAAATTTGCAGAACTCCTTGGGCGTTTTTCGATTATCTTTGAAGATATGGATTGATGCCTAATGAAGTACTATATTTCCTATTTGGCAGAAGTATAAGAAATATGTGCTATGCAAATGTAGTATATTCAGATGCATACTCCCATATGGAGCAACGTGGATGCTCAAAGTAGTACTTCTTTTAGCTTGTAGGCACCCTTGCATAAGATACTTTAGCAAATCCAATTACATTAAATGGTCCATTGTTTATCTAATTTGGGACTTTCACATTTATTAGGCTACCAGTATTCAAGCGCCATACATTAGGAGAAAAAAGGAAGTTTGGAGTCACTCCTTACAAGTAGTATGCAAATTGAGGTTAAATGCTACGGCCAGCAACTTCATTTCAATTATTTTTGACAGAATATTCTTGACGATGATTGAAAGGTTCTCTGCAACTCTTGGCAGATCTGATACTATATTATGGCGGGTCTAAAGGTTCTTGGTGTGAAATTTCTTGTGAGGCTTGATTGGTATGCTCTCTCTTTTATAGTGGTATAGTAGAGTCAAGTATTTTTAGAAAGTCCAATCCCATATGGAGACCATATTGTCCTCAATTTGGATTTTGTTGTGGTTGCCAAATTTGAGCTGCACTCTCGTATTGTTTAAAGCCTAACCCTAATAGTCTAAAGGCTCATGTAGGTGATGGTTCATAACCAGATGCTGCAGAAGACCGCCGCAACTACACATGACACAAGATATAAGCTATTGGTGAGACAATTTAGGACCAATGTTGCACTTATACCAGGAATAGCTCCTTTATTTCTAGTTTCTAAACTTCAAGATAACCTATGTAATGTACTGTCTTCACGACAAGACAGAAACGACTTAGAAATGAGTAATCTCGGTAGCTCCCCCAGAGATGCTCTTTGTGACTTTAGATTGTAATGTAATTAACAAATACAATTTCACTTGATTAGTTATGAAAACCAAAGTCCCCGATTTGTTCGAATATCATTATATGATAGCACCCACTTTTCAGCGATAGTAACGTACGAGAACATATCTTTCATTGAATTTGCGTGGATTCTGCTCCCCCAAGAATCCCTAGCACTATACCACAGTATCTTGAAATTCGGTTGACTACTATCTATTGTACACCAGTGGTTAAACTTTATTTGTCTAATGAAATAACAATAGCACTGTACCTCATTCTACAGAAAGTAATCTGAAAGCGACGGCAAACTTAGAACTTATTGATGCAAAATGTTTACACTGCGTAGCATTGTTGTAGATCGAATTGACATGAGACGTTTTTGCAGTTTTCAATTTCACAACCGAAAATAGAACAGACACCTTCTTAATCAGGATATGTGCATTTGTCAAATATTTCAAAGGGGTACCCGAGATATCGGATTCCTACAGTGTGTATATGAAATACTGACAATCAAGCCAATCACATGTTCAGCTAACTGGCTCCTGTAGATCTATGAACCGGTCCCATGTAGGATGAGATGTTTTCGATAGGAAGCTGGTGAGCAGCTTCAATTTTTAAAAGGTCTGGGCCCTTGAATTCTCACGGCACAGCGGTTAAAAGATGAATAGATAACCTTAATGCTTAATCGGCCAATATGGAATGGAAAGTTTACTCTAAATTTGTAAAACAAAGAGAAGATATATGCATGTAACACACTTACGATAAATTCTTGGAACCACATAACGGTATCTATAAGGGACGTGTGTGCATCCAATTGATTTGCGCTCCTGTTCATATTCCACCACAACGGGCATAGCACGTTTTGAGAACAGTCAGCTATGTAATTACGAAGGCTTCTCACATTAGATTTTGGAGATAAAATTTATCGGATCGACCAAGCCCCATTCAATTGGAAGTTCTTCACCTAGAGAAATCATGCCGTGGGAGATAAACTTCGCACAATGGCAATACCATTTACTCCCGACACATGGAGTGTGATTCGTACAGCATGCGTCTCAATTCTCAATAATATGTCAGAAAGACTTTCGACATGCGTCGACATGTGCCATGTATATGCTCCTCGGCTCTAATCCAATCTAAAGAGCTAGGATTTGTACTCGTGCATTAGATGCATTATCAAAATCGAATTACATTAGATTGTTTGTCAACTACGACAATGCTGCGGTACTTGCCTGAGAAATTAATATCGTAAGCTGCTTGAGCATTTTTGCCGCTTAAAGCTTTGTCATCTAGAATTATCATTGAATATAAATCAAAAATTAGAATTATTATGGTGATTTCTCGCTTTTGGCACTCTCATATCCTTCTACACATTTGTGATTAAGAAATTAGCTGTTCCAAAAGCTCGCGAGATCAGGAAAATATTAGGACTGCATGTGCGACGTCTGGTATGTAGAGAACTGAACGAATGTAAAATGTGATATTGGTGGTGGTATAGGTCTCTTGTTTTCATTAAGAATGTGTGAGTTTCCTTTCAAGTAGAATAGTCTATGTAGACACCTATACTTCAAATTGATTTGCTCCAGTGGCTCTAATAGTTGTTGACTCCTTTCGTAAATTATTTTATTTGGCCAAAATGTCTCAAATTGATTGAATTTTCTTGTGCCCATATAAAATATAACATCAATATTGAAAAATGTTTTGAATACTTATTTTTTACATGAAGAAACCTACCAGTAGAACCTTCATATTTGCGTCTACTAGTATGGCCCCATTGACCGAAGGTACTTAGTGAAAAAATAAGAAATTAAGATGGAATACTGAAATTGCTCACCTAATACACACTGAGGAACTTATCTATGCAGAAAATTGTATAGTTCGAGACTCTAAGAAGTCACTAGAATGGATTCGCGCAGCAGCTAGATAAAGGCAGGATATGTATATCCAGATATACCAGAGGCTAGATAATTAGGACAGCCGAGATCAAATATTTTACTTAAATTGAGTACCAGGATGCAATGACACTTTCATTTCTACTACCTTTTCCTCTTCACCGAATCATGTTTTAAGTGGAATCAATTCAGACAATATTGTAGTGAAAGACCCCAGCAGGCAACAATTGAAAATAAGTCCCGAAGTATTTGAAAGCGTTCAAAATGATCTTAGACAGAATACGAACGTTTACTTAGATACACCACTCTTACAGTTCAGAAACCATGCGTTAAGAGATCCAAAATAATACCGAGATCTACGACATCCACTGCAGTAGTAGCTACTACGGTAGGATATGCTCTTGCCTATATGACTAATGCACTATCGACAGCTATATTCAGACCGTTGACTAGCGAGGAATTCCAATAGAGATATCTCCAACCACTTTAAGATGCAATTAGCACAAGAGTGATAACCAACCCATGTCTACAGAAATCCTATAACTACCGTACACCGACACATGAATTCAGGAAAACTATATCCAAGAATAGTTTGAGCGGCATGTTAGACCAATGGTTGAAAATATTTACAATGATTTATGTGATTCATCCTTCTTTGGCAAGCTTTCAATAAGGCCACCATTGGCGCCGAAGACAATAATTGTACCAGATTTTGCTCACAGCTAGATAAATGAGGGCCCAGATGACAATGAGGAGGGACCAGATGGATGTTGAGGAGGGCCCAGATGATGTTGAGGAGGATCCAAATTACGAGGTCACTTAATAACGCTTGTATGTATTAAAGGATCCCAAATTGAAGAAAGACATCTTTTTGTTTCAACTCACTCTCGTCACACAAAGTAATCGAAGACAGAACGTATTGCAAGCTTGTCAAAAGAACACCCATTAGAATTTATCAAAAGTTTTCAGTTAAAGTTAAGGTACCGTATTTCTTTTTGAGCCTAATGGACCAGCATGTATAAAGATTTTAGAACTCGGAAATAGCTTGGTAGGATACATCGACTAGCAGCCGTCAGAGTTACTTTTACTTGTCTCCCATTTATATCTTAGACAAAAAGAGGAACTTTTGCCGATGCATTTGCGCATTGTCGTCGTGTATTAACTAAACGCAAATATGAATTCTCTTAGCAAAGAGCGAAGATAACCATCTTAGGCTGAAGGTTTGAAGTAGGTCGGCATGTAAGAAGCTGTATAGTCATTATTTCACATACATCTCGTCTTATTGCTCGCGTCTTTGTTCAATATGGCGTTCTATTATTTCTGTGAATTTGTCAGATCTCCACCCGCCGCTGATGCTGTTGATCTTGAATCTTGCGAAGGCGGAGGAGGCTGGTCAAATTCTTGTTCGACATCACTTGGATCCTCTTCCTTATCATGTACAATTTGACTCTTCCCTTTCATTTCACTGGATTTCTCGATGGTTTTGTCGAATGCAACATCGTTGAACCCAAATATGAAGTCAAGCTCTTCGAGGTCTCTCCTCATGTATCCTTTATCATCAGTGATGACTGACAATCCGAAATCAATCAACGAAATGTTCCCGGATAAAGAAACATGAATGTTCGGAATCCTTACATCATTGTGCGAGATCCCTAACAGATGGAGTTCCTTGAGTCTATCTTTAATAGTCTGATAGACTTTGCGTTTGTCCCATTCCTGCTCTGGTAATTCCTCTCCAAGGTACTCAAATATGTGCACAAGATGGTTTCCAAGACCATTCCAATAGCCTGAAGTAAGGAGTTTGGGATAATTGGAGGCATATTGCGATTCTGCGATCGTTTGATTGATTTCTAACTCATTGAAAAACATTTTATAGTAGTCTTCTCGCTCTGGAATTTCATTAAGTGCAAATTCATTATTTTCTTTCCACCATGACCTGTCGTAGTAATACTTTTTGACAAATACTACTGAAGGTAACTCCAATGTAGGGAAATTCGTTGCAGCATCATATTCTACTCGACATAACGTACTGCCGAAAATGTCACGATCAGCATTCCACCTACCATTGTCTTGGACAATGGTAGGCAAAGTCGGGGTGTATTTTCGCTTCGAAGTAGAAGAAGTAGAAGCAGCATCCTTAGACCAAGAAGTTTTTGGACCAACAGTATCAAGTCTATCTATCTTACCAGCTAACAGCATAGCATTTAATGCCCGCGCATGTATACTCTTCGATAATTTTCTTGCTTGAGGTTCTGTGTTGAAGAAAAAGCCGGCGATTGCTGATCTCAACGTGATTCCATCGGCAACAGTCTCTGGATCGTTGATAATATAATAGTCTATATTCATTTGACCTTCTACATTGAAGTTGTACTCAAAGAATCCTGAAAAGGTATTATGGTCAGAGAGAAAGACTCTATTGGTGCCACAGATAAAGGCTTGATAGAGGTATTTTCTCAAAAGCAATGTAAAACAAACAGTGGAAGTCCAGAGCCTTGATGGAAACAATCTTTGATTTGCGTCTGCTGGATTTGGGTGATAATCGAGGATAAGTTCCATCATTCTCTCAAAGCCCTCATGCAACCTATAGTCCTGCCTTTTGTAGTCTCCTATTGCAAAGCACAATTCTGGATACAGGAGGGCGGGTTCCCTTTTGCGACCCCAAATATGGACTAGGTCCGGTTCCACGACTGTCGAGTCCGTAAGTGGAGCAAAAAATCTCAATAATCCGAAAGTGCCGTTCGTATCTATGTCCTGATACAATGAATCAATTGCAGGGGCAATCTCTACATTGAAGTAATTTTGGATTCTTGCTTCCAGCTCAATGACTTCAAGGCGCGGATAGTTGTAAACCGGCTTCAAATGGAAGTTCGTTATGTCTGTATGCTTGATTGCTTGATCAAGTGGAAGAAGATATCGCCTTATGAATGTATCACTTCGTATGCGTGTAAACTGCGCCGACAACAACGCATCGGTGATGTATACAAGTACAGGAAGAAGTGGGTTGCTTCCTACTTCAAGGGATGTACGAGATATCAGAGTGAAGTTTTCCCCTCGTTGTGTCGACGGTCTAAGATTTAGGAGATGAATATCGAGGAGAATTCTTGTGGCTCTTTTGAAATCATTAACTACACTCGCAAATAATCGTGCATTTATTCGGATATTGCCAGTTCTTGTATCTCTTTCAGTAATCTTGTTGCTATAAATGGAGCTGAAAAACATATTTAGTGACGGGAAGAAGACAAGTCGAAAAGTTTCATGACAAAGGTTGAATTTGCAGTAGATCTCATAGTCGCAGAAGATACTGCATGAGAATCACCACATTTCCTTGATAAGAATTATACAGGATTCGGGTCTTCTCGTGATTTCTTTATAGACCAGGGTCTTGAAAGGGCTAAATACCTAGATAATTACATTGAGGAACATGGCAAACCACTCGGCCTATTGCATGGATTGCCTATTTCGTTGAAAGACACTATAATTTCAAGGGACGTACCACACATGGAAGCTATGTTTCTAAGTTGACTAATATTCCGGGTTCGCACAACAAGATTCAAATATTGGAGGATTTGGGTGCTGTGGTCTACGTAAGTACCAACCAGCCCTTGGCACTCATGCAGCTTGACACGAACAATAACATTACAGGGGCATCTTTCAATCCTTACAATACTCGATTGTCGTCAGGTGGGTCATCTGGTGGTGAACTGGCGTTGTTAGCATTTGAGAGATCTCCATTAGGTATTGGATCTGATATTGGGGGGTCTATTAAAAATCCAGCTGTTTTACCAACTTATGGGGACCACAACCTCTGCTTCTACTTCGGAACTTGTAGGCGACGACGGGAGTGAAAGTATAGCTGGGGTACTTGGTCCGATGGCAAGGTCTTCTGAAGATCTTGATGCCTTCATGAGAATTTATCTTAATTACGGCAAGCCATGGGAAATAGACTAAGGTTCTCTTTTAATACCTTGGAGGTATGTCAGCTGTTCTTACACCAGAAAAACTGAAGATTGGCGTCCTGTACGTCGATGGAGTCGTCAAGCCAACCCCAGCCATTGAAAGAAGATTGAAGTATGAGGTTGACAATTCTGCGGTACGGGTCTCCAGGTAGTTGCTTAGCGCCACCAATAAATTCAATTCGATTTAATGTTCAATGTGTTAAGTTTAGGACATGCCTTGTCAAAAATCCATTGAGTATATCGTATGACATGTTGGACATCTTTGACCTTCCTCAGAAGCGTATTACTACTATCAGCTTGACAGTGTCTTCGGAATTCTAGGATATGACTCAAAAAAGTGCTTGGGATCCCGTGAGAAATTTATCAAATAAGTCATAACCATGGATACTCTGCAGCAAGTCTCCAAAGATTAGGTCTGAAATACGTACTCTATACCTATAAACCCTTGCATGCTCTTATGTGTGTTTTGGCCATCGCTTCTTGAGAAGATGAGATTATCTCCTATGAAATCAACACAGCATGACGATAGGGCACACAGTGTCATAATACTTTTACTGGGGCATATTTTTTATTTTAATCCTTCGGTTAAAAGTATGAGAACATAGGTGGCAAGGATTCAAATGCAAAAGTCCTACATAAGATTACATGATAAAGCACTACAATGCATTTGGATTGAATACAATGAAAGTGCTTTAAAAGTTTTTTAAAAAATCCGTATTCAGTTTAATATTCCAAAAATATTTAAGACCCTTGCTCGTAATTCTGAGATTATTCAAATGCCAATTTGAGAATGCCGCCATAAAAGCTTCCAGAAGTAATATCTTTCATCAATTATATATGGACTTTGATTGAGATATACATAACAAGACCGCTGACTGTTGATCCATAACGCTTGATCCTAGTCAATGAACTAACACCATCACAAGCCATCCATGAGAAGAAACATAAAGGTGTTACACAGATAGCAATAGCCCTCTGTAAAGCAAACTTGACTTTCCGTTAGCACTCCATTTGATAAATATGGATAAATCTGCCCTCTGCAAGATGTGCCACGTGAAATACAAAGGGACCTTATAGTTTTAATGCGTACAAATATCTATCACGTAGTTGATTAATAGATACTGACATGCCACTCTCCACTGCTTGAAAACAATTATGAGAGAGTGATCACGATGAAAATTGCAAGCCTCACTTCAACAATGACAAACCTGACTATCGAATGATTTAAAATCATAGCTAGAAGAAATGCCCCGTACCGCAGACATTATTAAATAGTGTTGTAGAGACTCTATCAATGAACACGTAAAGAATACAATGTTTTGTATAAGTCAGAAAGGTGAAAGTTCGATGAAGTAGGATAATGATCTGCAGCTAATAAAATGAAATGGATGATGATGGGACTGAATGTACACATCTTGGGATATAGAGAATAACATAGTTTGCACACACTTAATCTGTCAAGAACTAGATAACGTATTTTTTCAAGTAGCTTGACATGATGATATGATAAATAAATTGGATACCGATTGCAGATTGCGCCCTACGGTATTCAGCGTATAGTGAAATACCATAGCTATATCTGAGGATTATTTATTTAGAATAAGAGACCCGGAACAAAACTTATGCAGGTTAAAATTCTCTCCCCACGGCTCATAAAACTCTCGACGACTTGGAAGTCTTTCATAGAATCAAGATAGATTGAAAGCACATTATCAGCTGAGGTCATATTTGGTGATGATGTCACAGATTGTAAGTATTGTACATATAAATAACAAATCTAGATGTTTGGAGATCACAAGATCTTTGTGAAGAATTGATGTTCTAAAATTGTTTATAAAAGTGCTCCATTGGAGTAGAACAAAGTACCGAAAAAGAGATTTCTTGGAAGAGACCGCAAACAGTATAGCAGAGTTTCTGCAAAGTATGAAGAACTAAATAGAGAGAACATATAAGTGTAACCCTGAAAAGAAAAGGAGCAAGTGGTAGCAGAACCAAGTTGTCTCAAAGTAACCAAATTTGGATCTATCAAAAAGATTCAGTTTACTATGAGATACTAGAATTTCTTAGTTGGCATATTTGGATCTAGCACGTAATTGGGGGCCATTCTTATAAAAGAAAACAGGAATTGCAACCATAGCAAGAGCAATGAAACCGACAATAGAGGAGCCCCAACCAACAGGATATTTTTCGGTTGCCAAGTTGTCAAACATGGAACGTCCAAACAAAGGGAAACATCCAGCTATAACGGATCTGAACAATGCGTTACTTGCAAATACAGAAGCTAGATATCTGTAGAATGATGCACCTAAGTAGTTAAGTAAGGTTTGGAAGATGATAAATGACCCAGCTGCAAATGCTGTAGCGCCAATAATTGGTCCAATCCAGTGATAGCTCGGAGAAGCAGTCCAGCCAAAAATGAAAATTCCTACTGGCATAATAACAGCTCCAAGAATAGCACTAGGCAAAAATACCTCAGGAGCAACCATTGTACCAGCAAGAAGCTTCTTTGTGAATGCTTTATAAACAATAGGAATGTAAATTCCGGCACCTATCAATATTCCCACTATAACACAGACGTAAGAGACACCCATCTCAATTAAAGTGAAATGCTTTACTTGGACGAAGACAATTGGGAAAGCTTCAAACCAAAGATACATAACCGAATACACTAATGCAACATAAAGATTGATCAATAAGACAACTGGTTCAATGATTGTAATCTCAAAGGGTCTGACCAACAAGTCAACGACAAGCTCTTTTACCGTCAATTTAGAATTTTCGATTTCACCGTCACTTGTGATATTTGCGTTTCCAGAAATTCTTCTCAATCTTATGGCTTTGCGGTAGAGTAATGTTTTAGTGTAAGTCTCAGGTAAAGTCCAGCCCAATACTATCAAACAAGTACCAGAAATAATAGCAATAAACCAGAAAGCCCACCTCCATGATTCGTGACCACCCTTGACAATTAAAATGGAGCCAAACAATGGCCCTAAGGACGGACCACAAACTGCCCCCATTGCCCAAGCAGCAATACCCACAGGCATGTATGGCATCGAAATAACATCACCCATGGTTGCACCACCGGTAGCCAAAGCTGGGGATGCAAAGAAACCAGAGAGGAACCTCAACACACACAAACCAGCCATATTCTTAGACAAGGCAGTGGGAATTTGTAGAATAAAAAAGATAAATAATGTGATAATGTACACATTAGTTCTACCGATTGCTGCATTTTCTGTCATTGGAGACAAAAACATTGGACCAAGCCCATAACCAATGATAAAGAGAGTTAAGGGAAGCATTGCAACAGTTTCTCCAACATTGAATTGTGCCATGATATCATTTATACCTGGAGTATAGATAGCAGCTGCCATATATACCGAGACAGTTAAGAAAGCAAGTTCACATAATAGAATAACTTTTTGATAAAGGGGCCAATTGTATGGATTGTCGGGGTCGTCATCCCCATCCCAAGACACAATTATACCGGCATCCTTCTCCTCCTTTACAGTAGAATTGGACGAAGTGGAGGACTGTTCGTTTGCAATCCCAGTTGTTTTATTAAGGACAGCAGCACCTGAGGCATCCTTATATTTGGGAAGGTATTTCTCAGGAATAACATATCCAACAAGTTCTTCCTTTTGTTGAAATAATTGACGACCAGAGACTCTGTTGAGAATTGTTCCCCAAAAGGAATTCTTAATGAAATGAGACATTGTTAAGCAATTTGTCTTGATGTTTAAATTCTAATTCACTAAGACAGTTCAAAATATATAGGAGTTGGATTTTGGAAGAGCATTTTATAGCATAAATTTTCAAAAACATAATAAATCTCATTAATAAGCTAGCAATCGGAAATATCTTTCTTCTCTGAATGCAAAATACTTCCAGTCCCAATGAAGTAAGTCCGTAGAATTAAAAAACGGCTGAAACAGGATTATAAGTAGAGCATAGAGCCTTAAATTTCACAGTTGGGGCAAAACCCGAGTATTTTTAGTCCATAAAGAGAAAGTAATGTCCAAATTCAAGCTGCAGCATGGATTTAACAGAGCATTACATGATGTACGCCTCTTCTCCAATTCATAGATATTTCAGTTTCCAACGTAGACTCATCGTGAAAATGATTTGTAATGCCATTGTTCGAAATTTCTTGAACTGTTGATGGAGATAAGGCAGTGAACAGATGTCGTTTTTACTAGAACAGATTGATTTGTCGCTGGATTTCAAATATACTTTCACTCTCCTACTTATGTATGAATCTCAGATTCCAATGGCAGATAAGGACAAAGATTTGGAGGCGGAATTCGAGATCTTACAGTGTTCTATGTTGAGTGGGTAGTGTTGGTGTTGTCAGTCGCGTCGACGCATTACGCACATGAGACTTTTTCAATGTGGTAATTGCCACCTTAAACCACATGTGGACTTCTGATTTGTTATTAAAGATTCGAATAGAAGGTTAGAGAACAACGTATTTGTAATAAATGTGTAAGGAAGTTAAAAGAAATTTGTTTCTTTCTGGCCGAGTTAACACCGACAATGCTCATCTGTAGTAGTATCTCCATCATCAGTGACTTCTATGCCGTCATTCTACGACAATGCTGCGGTACGGGTCTTCTACGACAATGCTGCGGTACGGGTCTTCTACGACAATGCTGCGGTACGGGTCTTTCTACGACAATGCTGCGGTACGGGTCTTCTACGACAATGCTGCGGTACGGGTCTTCTACGACAATGCTGCGGTACGGGTCTT
>JAJMAO010000089.1:0-70412 GCA_030572575.1 Scheffersomyces insectosa
GGCTTGATTTGAAGAGCTTTCATCAGAGAATACCCCTAGAGGTCCCTCTGGCTGATTGATTGGCCGTAGTTCTGACATTGAGATTCTTATTCTTAAAAAAGATAAAGGTTCGATTTTTTTTTTTTGACGAAATGGCATGTATTACGACTGAAGTCTAACCTATCTACTACAAAGTTTTTTTTTTTTGACGAAATGGCATGTATTACGACTGAAGTCTAACCTATCTACTACAAAGTATATAAATCATCCTCTAATCCATACCGAATGGTGGAGGAAATCCTAGGATAAAAACCTCCGAGTGATATTACCTAAAAACTAGGTGATATCCTGTCATGGCTTCTGAATAGTCCTTGGTGGGCATATTAAAGGCACTTTTTAAAGTGCTAGCAAGAAATGGTTGCGTGGTCTAGTTGGTTATGGCATCTGCTTAACACGCAGAACGTCCCCAGTTCGATCCTGGGCGGAATCATTCTTTTTTTGTTATATCATTTCATCCGACTACACTTTGAACTTGATCTCAATCTATAAAGAAATATCTGCAAACTATTCATTAGGACCTTTAAGAAAGAAATATGGAAAGGGTCGTCCAATTAGAATTATGTAACTTTCGTCAACTGCAGTTGCAAAAAATCCGCTCATTTTTTGTCTTCTCCTGCATGAATATATGGCTCGATTCTTATGAGGAATGGAAATGATATATCAAGGTAGTATAATTACTCCAATAACTTCTATTTTATTAGGAGTTTAATGAAGTCGAATAACAATGTTCGGCACATCAAAATACATACAGAGGACATTAGCAAGTAGAGTTACTTGCCTGAGATACCTCTCGTCTTCTTCTGTTCATTCTGAGAAGATTGCATTGACTTTTTTCACCAAAGAAACTTGTCTGTTATGCATTAAAGCTAAAGGAATTTTGAAGTCAACTTTAGAGAACGAAGCAGTCAAGGGAGAGGAAATTGACTTAAAAGTAGTTGATATAATGCATCCCGATAATGATACATGGTTTGAAGCCTACTGTTACGATGTGCCAGTTTTACATGTTGACCGTCCACTGCAAAAGAAACCAGTCAAGTTCATGCATTATTTCGATGAAGGCAAACTTGTACAAGAACTCACTAAAAAGACGACCTAGCAATTTCATCTACTTGTATAAACGGAAGAGTTGATGTCCAAATAGCTTTCCTTCTAGATTTCACTTAGGGCACTGTTAAACTTGTCAGTTCACCCAAGCGAATCGTTAAGATAAGAAGGACCACTGTAAATAAAGAGGTTCTTTTCCAAGGACCATAAAGTAGCATTGTTTTTTAGTATTTCCCGCACATGAATCACATCGGCTTCATATTAAACCATACGCTCGGCATACTCTTGCTGTTATCGTGGGGTATTACTACCAAATCACATGCTCCTGCAGACTGTTCCGTATAAAAAATGCAAAAACACTACATGAGAGAAGCAATATCCGTTGAATTGATTTAAGCATTCTTTTCTCTTTTGTGCTTTGTAATCGTAATTACTGTCAATATACGTAATGTCATCTTCCGCAAGTAAACGTCAAAAGGTAGCTCTTGTTACAGGTGCTTCTTCTGGTATAGGTTTCGCCACAGCAGCCGAATTTGCTAAAAGAGGATACAAAGTTTTTGCAGGGGCTAGGAGATTGGAGCCTATGGAGGCGTTACGTGATAACTATGGTGTTATTATCTTCGAATTAGACGTGTCAAACTTGGAGAGTGTCAAGAATGCCAAGAAGTTCATAATTGAGCAAACTGGTGAAAGTTATCTAGATGTTTTGTTCAATAATGCTGGACAATCGTGTACTTTTCCAGCATTGGACGTTACCGATGAGTGGTTCAAGCAATGTTACGAAGTCAATGTTTTCGGACCAATGAGATTGGTTCGTGGATTGGGATCTTTGGTGATTAATGCGAAGGGAACGATTGGATTTACTGGATCTGTCAGCGGTGTTATTCCATTTCCTCTTAGTAGCACGTACTCTTCCACTAAGGCTGCTATTCACCAGTATGCTGCAAGTTTGAGAATTGAAATGTTGGCTTTTGATGTTAAGGTTATCAATTTCATCACTGGAGGAGTCAAAACTAATATCCTGGACAAGAGAGACTTGCCTTCCACCTCTTTGTTCAATATTCCGGGGATGGCCGTTGCCCTTAAGGAAAGACAGGAAATGGCTGCAAGAAATAACCCAATGAGCTCCGAAGAATATGCCAGAAGAGTTGCCAATGACTTTGAACTGGCCACTTTGGGCGGTAAATTAAACAGTTACCGTGGCAAGCAGGCTAGTTGGTTGGGCTACTGGGTCCCCTTACTAGTGCCTAGATTCATTATTGAGAGAGTGATAATTAGAAAGTTTAAGTTGGTGAACATTTACAAGTACTTAAGAGTCAAGTATTCCAAAGAGAAACTTGAATAGATAAGTAACTGATTCTTGTACTATGAATTTACTTGATTTGATATATATTCAATATACTAGCCACCTTTCTGAGCGTTCGAGTAATACTTGAGGAGTACTGATTTCATGAGATCTCTTGGAGCAGCCTTATTGGTAAACATTTCAAATTGAACTATAGACTGTGCATAAAGGTGGTTGCAAAAAACCCACCCCTTGCCTCTGATCTGCAGCAATTCCTTCGAAATCGGTGCAAAAAGGGGATCATAACTTGTTTCTAATATGACTCCTCCTGAAGGGCTATTGAACCAGTTCAAGGAAGTATCGTAAAGCGGTTCGAAAGCAACATCTTCCGAACTGACAGTAGAGCTTACAACAATAGTTGGATAACTGATATCTCTTGGTGGTACGCCTCCAACGAATTCGTCCTCTTCTAAAATCCGAAGTTCGAAATAATGAAATTGATCGTTGCCATGAGCAACATTACCATATTTACAATGGGTGGAAGACTTTAATGGTGACTGTGAATTGTAATGGTCTACCAATTCTTTAGCTTTGGAATAAGAGTGATCATATACCATTATCTTCTGATAGCCAAGCTCTATCAATGCGTATACCGCAGATCTACAATTTCCTGCAACGCCAACTAATAATGCACTTTTATTCTTGCTAACTGCATTGATAGGTGCAATGTTATCGGTGATCGTTAATTTAATTCCTAACCATTCTGTATTTTCACCTCTAATTCGAATTATCTTGTTTGGATCATCTCTGGATCTTTCGGCTATCACCGAATCAAGTACTCCAATTGTGCTAACCTGGTTTGACATGGAATCAACATACTCGAGGACTTCCAGTTGGAATGGAAAGCGAATCACAGCACCTCCAAAATTAGGGGAATCTCTCAAGGTTGACAACGTAGGAAGCAAAGTGTTGCACTCTACAGTAGTGCAGGAATGTGGTATACCCAATTCTTTGTATGCAACATTGTGAATTAAAGAAGATAATGAATTGGAATCTGATTTTCCAATTATGTAAAAGTTTAATGGCGGTAGTAAGAAGGAGAAGTGAAGTGCTTGATTCAACTGCTTACAAGTGAGGTCACTAGAGTTACTGACATCTGAAATCTTAGGTTCAGGTACAACGGGAGTTAAGAATTTATTTATAACCTTTGAAACTTTTCCATTGAGTCCATTGTTGAATGCTGAAATCACAATGTCGGGATAGTTTTTCTTGCAGTAATCAACAAAGTTGCCAATTTTGAAATTATCGGATACGCTCTTAGCAATAGAGGACACTCGCAAAAAATTAAGCTTAATTTCGTATGCCAACTCTATTGTATTAAGGCATTGGACTTTACCTATTGACTTGTGAAGTGTCCAAAAATCTGTGCTTGTTGATTTGTACGAACCCAAGATCGAAGTATTTCCTTTCATTGAATTGAGCTGGTTGACAATGTAGTACGAGTCGTTCATGAAGATTTCATTGAGAAAATTCGATTCATTGCAGATAAAGATGTCTAGATCTATGACAACAAATTCTACTGCCAACCGTATTATTGAATACAAGATACTAAAGTAGAAACTTCTCAATTCTTGTTTGATATGGGCAATGTCGGTACCTGAACTTGACGATCTCTCTTTCATGAATTCATTTAGTTCTGGAATCGAGTTCTTTATACCAACCAAGATAGGAATAGAGCTGTGCGTGTATCTTCTTAGCTGGGAGATATTCTCATCGATTCTCAAATTGACATGCATTATACTTCTTTGAATCAATTGAATGAGATCAATTCCGACTTCTATAGAATCTGCACCACGTATAACTTCTTCCATATTATTAACAAATTCATCATTAAGTGACTCCGGGAATGATATTTGCAAGCAATTTCCAATATTATCTTCGTACATCGCTTCTTTGTTCGTATCACTTATGACTTCACAATGTGGTTCTTCCTCTTTCACAACGAATGAGAAGAATTGTGTGAACTCTTTCTCTATTGGCTTCAATAGAAGATGGCCAAAGTCATCATTTCCCAAGCTGTCACCCCCAACTGAAATTAGGCTCTTCTTCTTAAAGTTGATATCAGAGGGTAAATTATAAAAGTTATAATTCGATACAGAGCGGTACTTCAATATTCGAGAGTGGACTAATTGTATGCCTTTCTCTTGGTTTCCGTTGTAATTAAGGTAGTTTAAAATTTGACTCTCATCACATTCTATGTTGATAATGCAATAGTATTGGCTCTTCTTTCGTAAAAATTCGAAGACACCATGGTTGTCTATGGAGGAAGATGGTAAAATGAAAATAGCATTTTCTCGTGCGTTCTCTTTGAAGGCTTGAATTATTAGTCTGCATTGTAAAAAATTATACTCTTCTACAGATACATTCCTTGCGAACGTTGCTTCGGGCACCCCCGTATAATCCAGAATACAGTCTTCCACATCTACATATTTGTACTTAAAGGCAGCCAGAGCCATGAGGCCCAAAGTTGATTTTCCAACTCCTCGGAAGCCGATCATAACTACTGAACGAAAGTCCGAAGGGCACATAGGCAGTTCTGAATCATTACCCCATGTGGTTGAGTTTGGAGAAAGGCCACACTGTTCCAAATTTGCCGACTTCATAGAATAACTATTGAAAAGTATAGAATTGAATGAAACATCCACCGATCTAACCATACTTCGGCAATTCTCGAACAGGCGCTTGCAAGTAGTATAAGAAATTTGATAAGCAAGAATTGCACTATATTTAAGAAGAAAGAATTACACTTAAAGTTACGTGAAACGAGATATGATTTACGAAGAAGCCAATATCGTTGTTCATGTTGGTCATACATTCTTGTTGCACAACTATCCTTAATGGTGTTAGGATCGACCATCAATTATGTATTCGGGTAATCGTTTAATTCCTTTTTTGCACCTAATTGTAAATCGCGACCGGGTAAGCAAATATCCCACAAGATTTGTGGGAGACACAATAGCGGTCCTTATTGTTGTGAGAGAAAGACGGAAATCACTTCCAGTCACGGATATGGCACCATAAGGATAACTAGGTGTTGCATTAACTGGAAAAGAGTGCGTGGCTTGGAGTAGAAAGCTGATGTATGCAACTAACATCCTACACAGTGTATTATTCAGATGGAGGTTGCTCCTCGCTCAAGAAAATAGCTTCTTGAGATTAATAATATTAGGACCATGTCAACCAAAATGACCGTTCTGAAGTAAACCAATGCACCAATGGGAGCAACACTGTATCAGATTCAGCTATAATGGATTTGAGCTAAGACAAGTAATATTGATCTCTTTGTATATGCCAAAGCAATTGATATAATCTGGTATCAGGAAGTCTATCTAAGTTATGCAAAGATAACAAAAAGCAATTGATCGGTTCACAGGTTCAATGCAATGTCGCACCTATTGGATAGTCCTAGTGAAATCAGAGCGAAATCTTTACTCCTACAGTGGCTAAATATTAGCGTTATAGGCAATTAATTTGAGATTGAGAGTGGAGCGTCACTCTGTGAATAACACTGTACCAATGGCTACATCCCATATCTATGTCTATTCAAAACTGAGCCCTCACGTATTTATCTCTTTTCCCCTCACCTAGGAGCTGAATATATGTATAGAAGACCCGTACCGCGGTTTTTCATGGGGGTCCTGCTTGAATAATTTGTTCTTTCGCGTAACATGTAACTGTAATTGCTGTGAATGATCGTTTTGGTGTCAAATGTGAAATGCTGCTAAATATCTAACGAAGATTAGAATTGTTTCATACTGGAGAACTTTTAGAACTTGGTGTCACGATGAGCACGAGGTCACCGTTTCTATGGTATAGGGATAAGGATTCGCTAAAGATCGGAGAAGTCAACAGATATGTCATCCGGTACCGCCGAGTGGACTCTACCAGACATGAGATATTCTTTCGTTTGAAGAATGTGGAGAAGACGTCTATACGAGCGATTCACCTTTTGAATGGCCCGTTCATATTATACTGCCATGTACTACCTTGTAATTATGACCCAAAAAAGCACTTTGTTCCAGAAGATATGGAAAGCAATCGAGAAGTTGTATTCCGCAACCAGATTAAACCTGGCAAGGCATTCAATGTAAAGCTATATCTCAACGATAACTCATTGTTCAAGAAGGACGATGAAGAGGAAATCTTCCAATGGGAGGTGGATATAGTGTCACAGATTGTAATTACAAGAAATACGAAAATCAGCTATGACTTGATGTTAGGTGACGACTTATCCAGCATGAAGAAGTTGAATCACAGTGCGCTACATCATACACTCACAACTATCGGAACGAAGACAAGCTCTAGTATCGGGCTCAATTCGGCTAGAGCGGAAGAGGAAGACAAGATAATAGGAGAGAGCAGAAATCCTCAATTACAGGTCATTAAAAGAAATACACATGATATATGGTCAAATGAACCCAGATATCCAGATAGGCCAGTCCAGTTGATTTGGTTAACGCACGGAATTCTATCCAATTTAACGGCTGATATGTTGTATTTAAAGGATACTTTAGAGGGCAGAGTGATCAATGATAACATATTAGTAAGAGGATTCAATGGAAACG
The DNA here is from genome assembly GCA_030572575.1 of Scheffersomyces insectosa. Taxonomy (NCBI): domain Eukaryota; kingdom Fungi; phylum Ascomycota; class Pichiomycetes; order Serinales; family Debaryomycetaceae; genus Scheffersomyces; species Scheffersomyces insectosa. Next base: position 6,994 of record JAJMAO010000089.1, read on the forward strand.
CCGGAAAGACAGAAAAGGGAGTAAAGAAACTAGGAACGGCAGCTGGAAATGCCTTAATTGAATTGATAGAAAATGGAAAGTACAAGTTTGACAAAATATCATTTATAGGTCATTCACTTGGAGGTTTGGTTCAGCTTTATACAATCAAGTATATCTTGAGCACCAAAGGTCAAAGCTATTTTGAAGACCATGGTATTGAACCGATCAATTTGATCAGCATGGCTAGCCCGTTCTTGGGTATACTCAGCGAGATGAGTTTCTTAATTTCATGGTTCTTAGACCTTGGCACACTAGGTAAAACAGGAAGAGACTTAACATTGCTGAAGACTATCCCTTCACTACTTAGCTTGAATGTGGATGAAGATAAAAGTGCATTCAAGCCATTACTTGAAACCTTACCAGATGACCCACTACAGACGTTCTTGGGCAAGTTTAAACATTTAACGTTGTACGCTAACGCGGTTAACGACGGAATTGTTCCATTAAGAACGTCAGCTCTCCTATACCTTGATTGGGAAGCTTTGGGTGATGTCACAGAGTTGAAGAAAAATAAGAAAGTTGAGTTAGGTCACCAGCATGAAGAAGATGCTCATCTGTTGACTACAAATACTACTGGAGATACAGTAGGAGAAATTCCCGCAGACGAACTCAGTGATTCCAGTGTTCTGAATGAAAAGGGAATCGGGAATGTTTACAAGCAGCTCTTGTCTCTTAACTTCAATCTATCAAATCAAGACACTAGTGACAAGCCTCCCATGAAACATAAGTTGTCTAGAAAGGAGAAAAGATTTTTGCGTATCACCGCTAAGGGAACACATATGATAGATCCTGATGACTATGATGACGATGCCAATGATCCTGAAGACAATGAGTTGCTGCCTACGGTTTCTCCTCCTTCTGAAAGTACCACCAGTGGAGCTAGTGAAATTCAAAAAATGAACATACCTCCACAAGCTTCCGCATTCGAGTCTGCGCTTAACGCCATCATCTGCCCAATCCCTTCGACTCGGTACATAACGAATCCAGAGAGCAGGGACTACGTAATCTTCCATGACAGATTTTATCATTTCAAGAATTTGCCTAAAGATGATGAGAAGTCGAAGCGTGAATGGCTTAAATTATTTATATTTAATTACAATAACGATTGGAAAATGACCAAGCAGGTCAACATTGCGAAAAAGTACCATACTAATCAGTTGAACTGGCGTAAGGTTTTGGTCAACCTACCCCCAGACGCCCATAACAATATCGTTGTTAGAAGAAGATTTGCCAATGGGTACGGCTGGGGTGTTATAGAGCATTTGTGTGAAAACTTGTTTGACGAAGACGAAGACGCAGATCCAGCACCTACAACTGCTATATCGGAAAACGGGGTGACACTGGCAGATAATGTTGCAAAAATAGTAAAATCAAAGATCTGAGTCGTCAAGGACTTCTCGCCGATTTATCACCGAAGTAAACCCAGAAGCATAATACTACTCTTCACCACCCGATCTGCTCCTAGAGGGTCGTGTGATTGGCCCTGAAAAGGTTCGGGTTTGTTGCTTCTTTCTATTATGCAATATGTTTTAACTCCAATATTTTGTATACACGTGCAGACGATTACATAACCACCAAGTGTCGATGTATAATTAGATTACATAATAACACATCACTTCGGAAATTTCCTTATCTATGATTTTCGTTTCATCTCCTTATCTCTCTTCCCCGAGCCCAGCTTAAACTTAAAATGCAGAGGCTTTGTTACTTTGGAGAGAGATTGTGCGAAGGAGCCCGAGATGGTGTAGGAAGCTGACTACGGTTACACCACAGTATGTCCGCAGTAGCATTAGTAATGCAGTGCCATGACAACAAAGAAGATGTGACCAGTATATACTCCTATTTGGTTTTATGTGGAGCCTCTCTCTCGCTTGGTGATAGCACACAGAAATTCAATTCACATGGAAGGCAAACTTGCAGGAGGTCCGTGTAAACACAAAATCCAAAGATAAGAAAACACAACGGCACTGCAAAAACCATGACGTCGACTACCACCTCTCCGACTACAAATAATAATAGCTCCTTACGCGTTCTTAAGGGTGGATCCTAAACAATGGTAGTTGGACTCGCCTAACGACGATATGGCCCAGTAATCCTGAACAAAATACTCCTCTTCTCTAGCAGCATTAATCCCTGTCCGACCTGTGAATGCACACATTTCGCAGTGATTGGCATCTTCCGCATTATTTTTTTCTTAACGTTCATCCGTATCTGATTTACGTGGTGCCATACTTCTCCCTCTCTGTATACATGTATATATATATTCAGGTACCCAGTATTTTAGTATTTTTTTCGTGCTTTTCCTTCTTGTTGATAATTCTATAGCACTTTAAGAGTATAATGGATTCGACCGAATTTTTCAATGATGTAACTGAATATAGCCCCGCCACCATTGCTAACCTAAGTAATAACACCAATAGTGGCAAGATCTCGTTCATAGTGATCGGTGCTGGCCTCATTGGTCCTCGCCATGCCGCTCACATTGTGGCCCGTTCTGATTGTGAGCTTTTTGCAATTGTAGATCATTCAGCCAAGGGTCCCAAAGTGGCTGAACAGTTCGACTCATTGCTCTTCAAAAACCTCGGTGAGATGTTCTCCTACTGCGAATTCAACGGTGTTCCCTATCCAACAGCTGCAATCATTGCGACTCCAAATCACACCCATGTCAAGTTGGGCATAGAATTGGCATCCAAGGGTATCCATCTTTTGGTGGAGAAGCCTCTTGCTTCCAACACACAAGATTGTATGACTCTTATCTCGTACTGTAACTACAAAAATGTAAAGTTGCTTGTAGGGCACCACAGAAGATTCAACCCTTACATTATTGCGACCAAAAACAACTTGGACAAGTTGGGGCGTTTGGTAGCTATGCAAGGCACTTGGACTTTGTGTAAGCCTCCGTCATATTTTCTTGACAAACCGTGGAGATCATCAGTAGAACTTGGAGGAGGAACACTCTTAATCAACCTAATCCACGATTTGGACTTGTTACAATACTTGTTGGGCCCAATCGATAAGGTATATGCAGAATTATTAACCAAGCAAAGAACGGACAGATTTGAAGAACAAACCTCTTTCGCAGCCAATGGATTGGTGGATGAGGGAGCAGTACTCACTTTAAAGTTTGCCAATGGCTGCTGTGGTACGTTTATCTGTTCCGATAATGTTACTTCGCCATTCCTGTTTGAAGCTGGTACTGGAGAGAACCCAACTGTTCCTTTCAATGAAGAAGTTTCAGGCTTCTACAGAATCTTTGGAAGTCATGGTACTATTTCCGTGCCTGACTTGAAATTGTACCATCAGTACGAAGTAGGAGACGAAAACTCTATCAGTGATAACAGTCTTAAAAATAATGAGAATGATGAAAGAACATGGCTTAAGCCAGTAAAATGTGAACAAATAAAAATGGAACATGAAAAAGTTAGCTATTCAGCAAGCCCACAATTACTTCCTTCACCTTCACCTTCACCAAACTATAAGGATGAATCTCCTATTCATAGATTTATCGAAAAGCCAAAGCCTTTCGACCTCCAATTAGATCACTTCGTCAATTTGATCAGAGGTGATGAGACAGAGGTGAAGTGTACCGGTGAAGATGCCGTTAGAGCCTTATTGTGTATTGAGGCGGTTACGAAGTCCATTGAGACGGGTATGCCTCAATACGTTGAGAGTATAGATAACATAAAAGTAGATGTCGACATTCTTAATGACTTCATGGAGACATAAAAGGGTAAAGGCGAAAAGGGTGCTATTTTATGAATACAATATATTTTATTATTAGTGTTTTTATGGATTGGAATATATGTGTATAACTACTGATATTGAAAGCAAAAAGAACTCGGGTTCTCTGGTTCATGTGAACTACATATTCACGGCAAGTTTCCCTACAACTTTGCATCGTCATAGAGATTATCAAAAGTGTACTTCGCTATTTTGCCCTTCTTATATTCATCCCAACCTCGGGCAGCCTCATTGAACGCCTCATAACCCCATAGGAACTTCTGGAAGACTGGGTCAGCCCACCTATTGGGACATCCCTTTTTAGGAGGATTTTCAGCTAATGATTTATCACGACTCTCTTGCGGAGGTCCATCGTGCAAATGGTATATTTGCCTACATTGAGTGGAGCCTAACACCACCTGCGTGGATCTCCATTTCCTCAAGGACTCTGTCAACTCCAATAAGTCGTGGATTTGGTCTCTACTCTCGATCCTACTGAACAACCCAGTTAATACAGCTGCATCTTCTAGAGCCTGCGAGGCACCAGAAGCTAAGTAGGGCAATGTGGCATGAGAAGCATCTCCCAAAATTATTACATTCCCTTTTTCGTGTGTCCAAGTTTTCAATTCTTGAGAATTTTGCAACCTCCATTTAGATGTGAAATGGATGAGTTTAAACACAGATGATAAGAGCGGGTCCCAGTCTTTAAAGAGATCTAGCAATTCCTCAACCAGGGCAGTTTGAACGGCCACCTCCTTTGGTAAAGTGTCGGGAGATAAAATGACAACATTGCAGGTGTTTCCTCCTTGCAACATGTAGAGAACAACATGGCAATCGGGCCCCCACCAAAAATGAATATTAGGATTTTCACATAATGATGCCAATTCTGGATGCTTTTTCATCTCACTAACATCGATAATTGCTCTGTATGCCAAGTCGCCAGTGTCGTAGGGCAAGTCTTCGTAGCCTAAGATAAATGTACGCAACCGTGACTTGATGCCATCGTATCCTACAACCACATCTCCTGTAAATACCTGTCCATTCAAAGTTGTTACAGTGGCCGACTCAAAGTCAATGTGATTGACTCTTGCATCCAAAATGATTTCCACTCCGACTTCATGAGCCCTATTAACTAAGGCTTTGTGGTAATCTGCTCGATGTATATGTAAGTAATGGGACTGATATTTGTCCATTGTGAGAGGAACCAAGTTTTGTTTAGAAATAACCTTTCCATCTTTCCAGCCATGAATTTGGAACTCATGGGGTAACGTGGAGTTGGCCATAACTTCGTCCAAAGCCCCTATTGTTTCCAAGATCTTGACTGATGGTGGTGGAATCTGGATACCAGCTCCAACCTCTCCCAACTCGGCCGCAGCTTCTACGACAGTAACATTGTGGCCTGCCAAAACCAATCCGATGGCAGCTGTCAAGCCTCCCAAGCCTGCTCCAACCACTACGATATCAAGAGTAATAGGAGCTTTTGCTATATTGGATTGCGGTACTGTCATAGTAGTTGTAAGCAGTGCGCTGTAGTACTATAATGCACATTGGGGACCTGGGAGAGCCTTCATTAATATATAAGATAAATACACCAAAGCATGTTTTCTAACTGGAAAAACGATTAATACATCCCCAATACCAAATCCTACTTTATTCGGCAAGGCTAAACATACCACCTTCCCCATCATTGCCGACGGATAAATATTTAGGATCTCAAGGTACAAGCGGAAATGGTCGCATAATTTCATACCCGAACAGCAAAATTTTGCAATTAAATATAGTGCTCGTAAAAAATATTATCTTGCTACTATGACACAAGTGGTTACACAGTGAAGGTTGTGGGGTATACAACTTGCCGATCTATATACACTTTTTGGGGATTTAAGTGGATCGAAGTTCCGATGCGAAGCTAAGTATCGGGATCTCTTCCGACAATTATATTTATTCCTATCGGACAAGAATCATGTTCACATTGTTACCCCGTACTGAGGATCTCATGGAGATCTTGAAACATTTCCGGGTGCGTGAGACCCTAATAATAAAAACCAATTGGACAGACGTCAATTATAATGTCAATTATAATACAGCGAGGTGGCTAACTGAGACTAGATTCGATTCTGTGGTTTGAAATCTACACGGGTAAAGGATTATTCGACAATAGTAACTTTGTTTTGTAAAATCAATAATAAATAAAATGGACTAATCTTTAAGTGAATAGAATATCATAAATGTAGAGAAAAAGGAATCATACTGTATAGCGCATAGGTAGGGCCTGTGCCACTAGTAAGCTCTAAAAATAAACCATATCATGTAGAGTAAGATACTCTAATGAATGTGAATCATCAGTAGAGTATTTACTCTTGGAAGACTTCGCTCAAGAAAGCCTCCTCTTCAGCAGTGTGCATTGCCTTGGAACCAGCAGCAACAGAGGCTGATGGATCACGACCGGCATAACGTAAAGTCAAGTCCTTGTGGTTCTCGGTCTCGGCTAAAGCAGTGGCGATTCTTGGGGCGGCGTAAGAGTAAGAACCCATGTTCAATGGTTCTTCTTGACACCAGACCAAGTCTTCAAGGTTAGGGTGTGAGTCTAAGGCATCACGAATTTGGGCGAATGGGAATGGGTGTAATTGTTCAATCTTGATGAAGGCAGTGTTCTTGTCTTCAATGGCAGCACGCTTTCTGTGCAAGGCAGTGAAGACTTGACCAGAACAGAGAACAACACGTTTTATTTCCTCCCTTGGAGCAATTGCTTGACCGTACTCAACATCCTCAATGATCCATTGGAAGTGAGAGTCGTTTGTGAACTCAGACAAGTTGGATCTGGCCAATGGATGACGCAACAAAGACTTAGAGAAGAAAATGATCAAAGGCTTTCTGAATTGTCTGTGCATTTGACGACGTAACAAGTGGAACAAGTTAGCTGGGGTGGTTGGGTAAGCAATTTGGAGGTTAGCATCTTGATGTTGTCTCTCTAACTTCTGAGGAGATGGGAAGAAACGTTGATCCTCGTTACATAATTGTAAGTATCTCTCGATTCTACCGGAGGAGTGCTCTGGGCCTTGACCATCGTAACCGTGTGGCAAGGAAAGAACTAAACCAGAACGTTGCTTCCACTTGGATTCAGCAGCGGCAATGAATTGATCGATGACGACTTGACCAGTGTTGGCAAAATCACCGAATTGAGCTTCCCATTGAACTAAAGCGTCTGGAGAGGTCAAAGAGTAACCGTACTCGAAACCTAAAACACCGTACTCAGACAACGAAGAGTTAGAGATGGCAAAAGCACCTTGCTCCTCAGACAAGTTGTTCAATGGAGTGTAGGTGGATTCGGATTTCTGGTCATGCAAAACAGCGTGACGTTGAGAGAAGGTACCTCTCTCAACATCCTGTCCGGAAACTCTGACATGGTAACCTTCCAAAGCCAAAGAACCAAAAGCAAGAGCTTCACCGGTAGCCCAATCAATACCTTCACCGGTCTCGACTGTCTTCTTTCTAGTGTTCAAGATACGCTTCAAGTTTCTGTGGACCTCGAAACCTTCTGGAGCTTCCGAAATGGCGTTACCAATGTTCTTTAAGATTTCCTCATCAACGGCAGTTGGTAAGTGAGGCAAGACCTCAGTAGCCAACTCTTTTGGAGACTTGAAGTCCTCCCATGGAGTGGTCAACCACTCTCTAGAAGTTGGGATGTATTCCTTGGACTTGTTGAAGGATTCTTCCAACAAACCCCAAACCCATTTCTTGTGCTCTTCAACATCTTCAGCGGTGAATGTGCCCTCCTTGACCAATTGGTTAGAGTAGTACTCAAGAACTGACTTCTTCTCGGCAATCTTTTGGTACATGAGAGGTTGTGTGAATGATGGTTGATCGGTCTCGTTGTGACCATGCTTACGGTAACCGACTAAGTCGATAATGACATCAGAGTGGAAAGTAGCTCTCCATTCGGCAGCCAAGTTAAAGACGAAGATACAGGCTTCAACGTCGTCAGCGTTGACATGGAAAATTGGAGAGTTGGATGCCTTAGCAATATCTGAAGGGTACAAAGTGGATCTGGCAAAACGAGGATCAGTGGTGAAACCGATTTGGTTATTGACAATGATATGAATAGTACCACCAGTAGAGTAAGCTGGCAAGTGGGCGAAACCCATAGTCTCATAGACGACACCTTGACCGGCGAAAGCGGCATCACCGTGCAACAAGATTGGCATTGCCTTCTTGTATTCACCAATGTCAGCCTTGTATTGTTGAATAGCTCTGGTCTTACCCAAGACAACACCATCTTCGGCTTCCAAATGAGATGGGTTGGCTACAAGAGACAAGTTGACATGCTTACCAGAGGTGGTTGGTCTGGCGTAGTTCATACCCAAATGGTACTTGACATCACCGGAACCTTCGTCAAATTCCTTAGAACCGGTAAATTCGGAAAAGATAGACTCATTTGGTTTACGAACAACGTTAGACAACATGTTCAATCTACCTCTGTGTGGCATACCAATGACAACATCCTCAACACCGAACTCGACAGAGGTATCAATAAGAGCCTTCATACCTGGAACGACTGCTTCAGCACCTTCTAAACCGAATCTCTTATCGTTAGGGAACTTAGTGGCCAAGAAGGACTCGAAAGAACAAGCCCAAATTACTCTGTCCAAGATTTGACGTTTTTGGTCTGGGGAGTATTGGAATGGGTTTGGAATTTCAATTCTCTCTCTCAACCAGTCACACTGTTCCTTGGATGGAATGTGGACATATTCAACACCATATGAGCTACAGTACAACTTTTCACAGTTGTCGATGATTTCTCTCAAACTCAATGATTTCTTTCCGCCCTCAGCGAATCTTGGAAGAATACCTGGACCGAGGGTTATTTGCTTGTTCAAGTCGGCATCAGTGAAACCATAGTAGTCCAAGGTGAGTTCCTTAGGAATAACTGAGTTCTCACCGAACGAGATGTCCAATGGGTCGATTTTGGCCTTTTGGTGACCTCTGACTTGGTAGGCACGGACTAACAATTGGACCTTCAAGTGAGTAACGACGTCTTCACTCATTGGGTTTGAACCAGGAACAAATCCAGCAGCTCCGCCGGCGACAGTTGGAACACCGATGGTTGGAGGAGCCTGGAAGGCCTGCGATGGAGGCACGTTGTCGGACTCGATATTCTTGAAGTAAGCGTTCCAGGAGGTGTGGACACTGGTAGGGTCTTGTCTCCAGGCGTCATACATTTCATCGATGTAAGTGGAGTTGTTACCCTGGAGGAAGGTGTCTGTACCGGTGGCGAGCGAACGGACGGTCGATGCTCTCAAGAAGCGCTGGGTAAGCAAAGGTTGCTTTGTTCTAAGCAGGGCCCGCAAGAGCTGGGCTCTGGGAGCGGCGGTTTTGAATGCTCTGAGCATGATGGACGGCTAATGCGTAAAGGGGCACGAACACAAGCGTAGGTAACGTCCTGGGGGGAATTGGACGGATGCTTGCTAGTTAAGTCCACGGTGGGGAAGAAGAAGAACTAGAGCCAGAATTGGACGAAAGAAACACTGCTGTTTTGAAACTGAAAAATGGTTGGCTGCCTTTTTTCGTTGGCAGCAGTGAGAGTTTAGTGAGGACGGTATGGATCGGAGAAATTAGAATTGGGAGGAATAGCAAGGTGAGTAGGGAGACTGATGGTATATATATTATAGGTGTCTGTGTTTGTGTTTTATAGTGTACGAAGAAAGAAAGAACAATTTGATAGTTGGTATCGATATATATAGATGTATATTTATATATATATATATATATGTGAATATATACGTTATACCGTGTTTGGATATGTATATGTCTTCTCTATTTGATGTGCTCTACCTCTTCTCTGCTGAACACCCAGTGAGCTCAACGCTATTATCTATTTTCTCTCGGTGGGCGGCCCCCACGCCGGTCCCAGTAATTACAACCGGTCTCCAATAAGCGATTTGGACTTGGGTTCTCCGGTCGCAGCGAAACCAATGTCCACTATGCGATTCCCGCCCGATTCTTGCTCAATTCCTCTCCCAGGCTTCCTATTCGACCGTTTTCGCTCGCTTCCGACCACCGTTCCGACTCGCGATGCTTGGTGGTCAAACACCAACCGACTCTTGCGATGAACCGTGTTGCAGCAACAGCCAAGCAGGTCCGGTGGCTTCCGGGGCAGATCCAAGAATGCGGCAAAAATTTTCGTGGGACTTACGGCAAATTGTATGGAAATCCGGTGAGTGGAGAAGGTTTCGTTTGTGACAGGCGCAGAGAGACGGTTGGGCGTGGTGGAGAACGTACGTGTTCGCTGCAACGGCACTATAGAAGATGGGAAAAGGCTGGGTGATAGTACTAGAGGTGCCACTCGGATTCTAATTTACCTATTGAGTAGCTATCTCTAAACAAAGTTGAGATTCCACTAGCCATCATCAGGGGTGGCTTACTACAGTTTGCGTCGGTTCTAAAATGACTTCCGGATATGGGTATTTCTCCGGCTCTCACATACTCCGGGCAGTTGCGATAATTTGCTGCAAGCTCGGAGACTTAGCAGCTAAAACCACCACTAACGGCCCAATTGCTGCTCAAAATACCTCTGACGAAGTCATGCTAGCTGAAAACGAACACCGGGCGCATGATCGAACAGCAAGGCATACTGCTTGCTGGACCTGAGGAATTGAGCGTAAATTGGCGCCCATTGAACTCTAGAAGGTACCCCATGAATACTCCGATGAGCACGACATGCGGAGAGACATCGCAAACTATGTCGAGCAGTTTCGGAGAATTTAATTGGCCGGGATCCATCGGTTAATGAACGGTGCTATGTGATGGCATAAGACAGTACGTCGTAATATAAGGGTATGTGTAGGATCAGGATTAAGGCTTGAGCGGCTACTATTCGATACATAAAACATCGGACGCTGTTGGCATTGCAACCCATCCTACAGACTATACAATATTCTCTCGGAGTACGAAGAGTTAACTGTCAAATTGAACTGGTATTGGCGAGCACTGTATACAATGTATCCAATGGTAGCGAGCTTCTTAACTATGCACTGTTAACTATGTGCTATGCTAAGGATTTACGCTAAGGATTGTGGTATATGGCAAGTGATTTCTGGAGACGGAAAGTGGGGGTTTGCAACCTAATAACGTCTGAGATTAACAGCTGATTTCATTAACTACTGCATTTCGCAGCAAAGTCTAATAGTTGCAACCCTTTTTCTCTCCCGCTAACTCACTATTCTACAAGTTCTACAATGGTTTCGTTTCGTTCTTTATCTCATACTTTGTGACATTATATACATAGAGATGGGCGTCAATTAAGTCTGTGCGTAGCTACTTTGAAGATCGGCGCTAGATGGTGTTTTTGTCGCTGCTATCCTTGCAACCGCATGCATTTTTCCATTAGCTCTTCTAAACGAACTCCTTGGACTTTCTTCTGAAGGCGTTGCAATCGCGTAACCATTGCTTGTAGTCCTTCAATGAGTAGATTCTCTCCCCATAGTAGTCCGGTACTGGGTTGGAGAAACTTTGCGACGAAGGATCAACTCTATTAGCTCTGACTCTCAGTAAGAATTCCTTGTCCTTGACTCTGAATTGCTTCATAGCTGACTGGTTGGTCAACTTGAAGATAGAAGTTCCTACAAATGGACCCAACATCCATCCAACACCAGCACCGAGGAAAATAGCACCTCCCAAGACCATCAATGGGTCCAAACCGAAAATGGGCGTCTCTACATCGAACTGGATGTTACCAAGATAAGACAAAGCGACGAAACCACCACCAAGACCAGTAAACACAGAAGCACCGGTGTTAATGACGCTATTTTGCTTCTTCAACTTGAAGTAATTAGCCCAAGTAATATCTGTGGATTGAGCAACGGTAGAATTGAAACGAAGACCAGCTTGCTTGACAGAACACGATCTGGCAGCTATTCTGGTGCTTCTGGAAACAACTCTAGCGTAGATTCCAATATTAGTGAGCATGACTGTTCTTTCTGAATTTACTTGATTCTTCGAAAGATATGACGGTTACCGAATGAATAGTGCACGAGAATAAATCCTCGACTGTATTAAGATGTTTTTATGTATATGATAGTTGAGTGTCTCTCTCCTTTCGAAATAAAGCTTCCTATAGTGATCTGGTTGCTTCATGATGAAATTTTTTCGATAGTTAGTGGTTGTGTATATAGCGCTGAATAGTCATTTGGTGAAATGGTATAGTGGAACTTGGGGAGAGAGATAGGAACGGGAGCAGAAGGTAAGGAGATGGCAAGGTAGATGATAGTGGAAGGAGGAGGTGGTGGTGGTGGTAAGGACGTCGAATGTGTTTAATCAAAATTTTGTTACGTAGAATTTGGTGTGTGGATGGGATGTACCCATTTACGAAGCAGAGAGAGATTGAAATCACATTTAAGAGTCTTTGGTACAGCGATCCCTGAAAGGTTGAAATTCTAATTGAGTCACCAACGAACTGTGAATGCTGTTACGGGTAGTTCAAGAGTATTACGCCAGTCTTTTGTGGATTGAGCCTCGTGAGGGGGTGTGGACTGATTTTACATGACAGCAGATTAGGTGTTTCACTATATTTCAATTCTCTGATCCCTAATCCATTAAGAGTCCCCTTAATAGTAAACATCTGTCCGGGATTTTAATCTCTAAAAAGCTATTCTTTTGAGTTTCTTATGTAAACTCGTTTATTATTTTCGCACCTTATTGGCAATTTGCAACAATCTCGTTGTGAATGTCAATGAAGAAGAGTACTATTGGCTACTTAAACCCCAAAAACAAAATTCACTACTTTTACCTCTTAATCCATGAAGGGCTCACAAATGACTTCTTCAATACAACCATTCGCTTCATATAACTTTCCAAAGGCTTCAGATTGCTGTACAACTCCTCAATTTGCAACCTCTAATACGCGGTCCTCCAGATCTGATTTCGCGTCCATTGGAAAAGCCAGCCTCACAGCGCTCATCAGGCAGTACAACACGGTCAAACAAAACCAATCTTCACAATACTGATAGAACACCAAAGGCACCATTACTCAACGGATCACAGAAACTCTCTTCCATTGTCCATATAAAACACGAATCTTCCTCAGCTTTGATATCTACTTGCCCCATTTAGCATCACACACTAACACAACTCTGTGGCAGGGGTGTGGACAGAGCTATCACTACTGAGGTAAGGAGCTAGAAGGGCCAACCACCCTCACCCATTCCGTCGTGCTCACACCAATAAAATCTTTTTTTTGTCTCTCCCTCACTCTCTTTTTCTATCTTCAACACAACAAAGTAAATATGGAAAACATATTTTCGTTCACTATCATCCACACTATCCAAAACCAGCAGTGATCCATCTCCACGAGCAAGTGTCTTCGCACAACACACACATAAACCACCAGAACACATCACATCGCGTTCTGTAGCGTTTTCAAATAGTGTCCCCCGCCTGTGTTGTCCCCTGAGTGACGTGGTTTGGTTGTCCAAACGATTGAGTTCTCGTTGTACTATTATCATTAATCGGAAGTAGGCGTTTTTACAGCCATCTGCCCAGAAACATCAAAAAGCGCCCTACAAGCGTGAATAACACCCCGATCCCATAGAAATACCACCGCATCGCCACTATGAACGGTTCAACTACCGCTATACCTAATGGCGCCAGCGCAATTCCAATTCCCCCAGTTTCCTCTAATGGCTACGCCAGTTTTGCTGCCAAGAGCAATGGCTTACAGAATATACCCTACGTCGAGCCTGTGATAGACGTGCCAACAACAAAGGAACAGCTCAATGAGCTTCTTGAAAGATACTACAAGCTATTGAAGACTTCCAAGGACTTGAAGAGCCAGTATGATGCCCATGCCGTCTTGCAGAAACAACAACAGCTTCAAGATAGCGACTTCAATTCTGCCGTTGGAGTTAACGGGTCGAATGGAATATTGAGCACCACTACCGACTCAAAGCTTGCCAATATAGATATTAATAACTTTGGTGGTTCCAATGAATTAACCCTGTCATCATCTTCTGTTGAAGTCGCTTTTGTAGACCCAACAGCAAAGGAAAGAGCTTTAATCGAAGGAGTGCTATACAAGATCTCAGCGGCCCAGCAAGAATTTGAGGAGGAAGAAAAGGCATTCTACGATGAATTGAAGGAAGAAGTGACCGCTTTAGATCCTAAAGAACTCAATTTGGAGATTTTCTCGAAACAGATCGCAGGCTTACAATTATTGTCTCGTGACGTTGACTTACCAGAATCCCTCCAGAAAGAGTACCATTCCGTGTCTAGCAAAGAATACGGCATTGATACTAACAACAATGTCAAGGGCATCGATACTGCTTCTTCACTTATAGAAAAACTCTCAAAATACACCGCCAACTTTGCTGAACGTGCCAAGGCACTTGGAATCAAGACTGCAGCCCCACCCGGAACAGTAAACGCTACACAAGCGCCACTAGGCAATTTTTATGCTGAAAAGATAATCTCCAATAAGATCGCAAATCGGTTAAAAGAACTTGAGAATCTCCCAGGAAATCTAGGATCGTTTGGCGTAGGAGAAGAAAACGTCGAAATCGACGACTTAAAGATCCAGACACTCATTGAGTTAAAGTCATTGAGACTTCTTGCAAAGCAGAAGCAGCTCAAGCACAATATCATTGTGAACGAAGCAGGTCAGGCGAAATTCGCTCTTCCTGAGCTCACCAATCATCCATTATGCCTTCAGGAAAAGCGTTCTTTCAACGTGAGACCAAAGGTGGAGCAACCAAACCCTCACCTTCTCGCTGTCCAATTAGAGGAATTGAAGGAAATGGAAGAAAGAGAACTTCAACGCCAACTTCATATCTCCAAAGTCCAGCAGATTCTTGATAGTTCATTAATCTACGGAAATGCTAAGAATCAACGTCAAAACTACAGAAGCAACACGTTGGCTCGTCTGATTAGTAACTTCCACCTGAACACAGAGAAAGAAGAACTGAAGAAGTTAGAGAGAACAGCTAAACAACGTTTGCAGGCATTGAAAGCCAACGATGAAGAAGCTTATATCAAGTTATTGGACCAGACAAAGGATCACAGAATCACTCATTTGTTGAAACAGACCAATACCTTCTTGGACTCTTTGGCTCAACAAGTTAAAGCTCAGCAAGCTGAGCATGACATCGGTGAAATTGAAGAAATAGAGACCAAGGAAATTGTTGAAGAGGATACAGTAGATGAATTAAGGGAGAAGATCGACTACTACCAAGTTGCACACAGAATTAAGGAAGATGTCACAGAGCAACCATCAATTCTTGTAGGAGGAAAATTAAAAGAATATCAAATTAAGGGTCTTCAGTGGATGGTCTCTTTGTACAATAACAAATTGAACGGTATTTTAGCCGATGAGATGGGTCTTGGTAAGACCATTCAAAGTATCTCTCTTATCACCTACTTGATCGAGAAGAAGCATGAGGACAAGTTCTTAGTAATTGTTCCTCTTTCCACCATTACCAACTGGACACTAGAGTTCGAAAAATGGGCTCCGTCTGTGAAAGTCATAGTATATAAAGGTTCCCAGCAACAAAGAAGATCTTTGCAGTATGATGTAAGAGTCGGAAACTTCCAAGTGATGCTTACTACTTACGAATACATCATTAGAGAAAGACCAATGTTAGCAAAATTCCACTACTCGCACATGATCATTGATGAAGGTCACAGAATGAAGAATGCCACTTCCAAGCTTTCTATTACTTTGAAGCAGTATTATAAAACTAAAAACAGACTTATTTTGACTGGTACACCTCTTCAGAATAATTTGCCAGAGCTTTGGGCACTTTTGAACTTCGTGTTACCCCGTATTTTCAACTCTGTCAAATCGTTCGATGAGTGGTTTAACACTCCTTTCGCCAACACCGGAGCACAAGAAAAGATCGAATTAACAGAAGAAGAATCTCTTTTGGTTATTCGTCGTTTGCACAAGGTTTTAAGACCTTTCCTCTTGCGTAGATTGAAGAAGGATGTCGAAAAGGACTTGCCTGATAAAGTCGAAAAGGTTCTTAAGTGTAACTTATCTGGTTTGCAATATGTTCTCTATCAACAAATGTTGCAGCATAATGCTCTTTTCTTAGGAGCTCACGTTGGAGGGGCTAAATCTGGAATCAAGGGCCTCAATAACAAGATCATGCAGTTACGTAAGATTTGTAACCATCCTTTTGTTTTTGAAGAAGTTGAGACTGTTCTCCAGTCGACAAGGTTGACCAATGATTTGATTTGGCGTACAAGTGGTAAATTTGAATTATTGGATCGTGTATTGCCAAAGTTCAAGGCCTCTGGACATAGAGTGTTGATGTTCTTCCAAATGACACAAGTTATGGATATTATGGAGGATTTCTTGAGATGGAGAGACATGAAGTACCTCAGACTTGATGGTGGTACGAAAGCCGAAGACAGACAAGATATGTTGAAGGTATTCAATGCTCCCAATTCTGACTACTTCTGTTTCCTTTTATCAACTAGAGCTGGTGGTTTAGGTCTTAACTTGCAAACCGCTGACACTGTGGTTATCTTTGATACCGATTGGAATCCTCACCAGGATTTGCAAGCTCAGGACAGAGCTCATAGAATTGGACAAAAGAATGAGGTTAGAATCTTGAGATTGATCACCAATGATTCCGTGGAAGAAGTCATCTTAGAGAGGGCTCACCAGAAGTTAGATATTGATGGTAAAGTTATCCAAGCTGGTAAGTTCGATAACAAATCTACAGCAGAGGAACAAGAAGAGTTCTTAAAGCGTTTACTCGAAGCAGAAGCTAATGGCGATGACAATGAAGAAAACGATTCCTTGGATGATGAAGAATTAAACGATATTCTTGCTCGTTCTGAGGAAGAAAAGGTTTTATTTGCTGAAATCGACCAGGAAAGAAAGAATAGAATTGATAAACAATACAAGTCCAGATTAATTGAGAAGAGTGAGCTTCCTAGTGTGTTCAATGAAGATATATCCAAATACTTCGAAAAGGACACCAAGGAGCTCTCTCGTATGAGAGAGAAGAAAAGAGTGAAGTATGATGACGGTTTAACCGAGGAGCAATGGCTCATGGCTATGGATGACGACAACGACACAGTAGAAGATGCAATCAGAAGAAAGGAGGCAAGAGTAAGTAAGAGAAAGAGAAATAAGGCAGTCAGAGAAGGACTCATGATTGAAGACATAGACGATGATGATGTGGGAGAAGAAGATGACGATGAGGACGAGGAAGAATTAGAGCCCGCTCCTAAAAAAAGACAGCGTCGTAGCAAGACTCCAGTGGGTTACAATGATACAGATGATTTCTTGGAAGATGATGGCACTGGAGAGCCAGAAGAAGAAAAGCCAATGGACGAGTTCACAGCCAAGTGCAACTCAGTCCTTGATGAGATCATGGAATTAACTGCAGAGGATGGCCATAGTTCTGCTGAGATTTTCATGAAGTTGCCATCCAGAAAGTTGTATCCAGATTACTACAAGATTATCAAACGCCCCGTCTCGATTAACAAGATAAAGAAAATGGTGGATCAAGAGAAATTTGACAGCTTTGAGAGCTTTGTGGAGGAGTTGAGGCACATGTGCCTCAATGCCAAAACTTATAACGAAGAAGGCTCGTTTGTATACGCAGATGCAACACAAATAGAACAGTTGCTTGACAGTAAAGAATAAAAAAGCAAAAAAATGTGCCATAGGAAAGATTTTATGTACTAGTTACAATGTCATAATATAAGCTTAATAGTAATAACAAGTTCTATACAATTTCTAGAGATTGCAGAGTAGTTGAGACCAACGTGATCAGGCAATTTCTTTGGCAACTCTATTGCTACATAGCAGAGCGCATTTAAAGTGAAGAAAGGATGCAAAAAAAAAATCCGCATCCCAATGAGGACAAATATACGGCTTATTCAGGTAAAACACCACGAAGTTGCGTCATTCCATCATTAAACTGTCAAAAACACATCACATTCTTTTCTAAAGCAACTCCAGCAGTAGCCTCCGACTGCCGCTTACCTTCTAGTGTCTTTTCACATGGTGGAATCAACAACCTGATTGTGCCTCAAGTATGTTAGCTGACGCTGCAATGTGGTGACAAACACATCCTGCAGATACAGGAGCCAATCAGCACCAAGATTATTCTGGTTACTTTGTTCCGTGAGGGGTTGCAAAAAGGGATGAGATTGACGACGGGCAGCAGTAAGGGAAGCAGGGAATACGAACGATATACGGCTGGCTCGTATACCGAGCAGCTGTAGCGCCAATTGACTTCAACACGTTGTATTGTTGTAACTGTAGTAAAAAAGGTCGCTGTTGTTCGCTGGGCACCATGGGATTTCGAATCCTGGGCTGGCCATGGCCCCGTTTGTAAGCACCAGGAGCGAAGCGTAAATCCGTGGGCTTTTCTAGATTCAGTAATCACGTTAGGTTGGGCTTCTCCTTTCGGCATTTGGCAGACGTGTACACTCCATCTCCCACGGATTATGCGATAACGTGATACTGTGACTTCGTGATTACGTCAAATAATTGGTCGATATCTCAGCTCCTGGAATGGTGGAGGAACCCTATGGCTAACCCCACTCTTCCCGAAGAGGCACATTTGCACCCTCGCATCTTGCACAGCTGTTAATATGCCCCTCAATTGTCTCTGCTTACAGCTACTGCGTCTGGAACCCATTTGGCATTTGTCCGCTTGTGTGGTCTGGTATCTGGAGGCTGGTGAGATGGTGTGTTTTTGCACCAAATCCTACCCTCATTTCATGTAGCTGCATGTCTGGCCACATAATCGTTTAAATAGAAGGTAATTCCTCAGTTGGTCGCAGTGAAATATTGGCTTGTATCGACTTCTTACTTCTTGTTCTTCATCTACGCGCTTTGATTCATAGATATAGTTCATCATGTCTTCTGTAGCACTTAAACCCGCCCTTATCAGGGCTTCGAGACAAACCTACTCCAGATTCGCCAGAACCGCGTTGTTCGCCGGTTTGGCTGGTTCCGGAGCAGTGGCTGCTTATCTCTATTCCAAGAACGAGAGAAACAATTACAACAACAATAACTACAATGGTAAGAAATTGACCACCTTGATGGCTGGTGTTGCCGGTGCCAATGTCGCCAAGATTCCAGATGGAAAGGGCCTTAAGGATTACCAAGAGGTCTACAACGATATTGCTGCCAAAATCGAAGAGAACCTCGATTACGACGGTGGTGCTGGTTTCTACGGTCAATTGGTTAGATTATCATGGCATTCATCTGGTACCTACGACAAGAACACCAAAACTGGAGGTTCTTTCTACGGTTCCATGATCTACAACCCAGAATCCTCTGATGGTGCCAACGCCGGTTTGGCCGTTGGTCGTGACTTCTTGTACGAATTCGCTATCAAGTACCCATGGCTCTCCAGAGGAGACTTGTGGACCTTGGGTGGTGTTGTCGCTGTCCAGGAGTCTGGTGGACCAAAGGTTCCATGGAGACCAGGTCGTATTGACTCGTTCGACAAGAGAGACATTCCAGCCTCCGGTAACTTGCCAGATGCATCCGAGGATGGTAAATATGTTAGAGATTTATTCAAGAGAATGGGATTCGGAGACAGAGAAACTGTCGCCTTGATTGGTGCTCACTGTTTAGGTAAGTGTCACACCCACAACTCGGGTTACGATGGTCCATGGGGGCCATCTTTCAACATGTTCACCAACGACTTCTTCGTCAGATTGTTGCAAGGATGGCACGTAAAGAAGTGGGATGGACCAAAGCAGTACGAGGATGACGAGTCTAACTCCTACATGATGTTGCCAACTGATATTGCTTTGAAGGAGGAGAACTACTTCTTGAAATACGTCAAGTTGTACGCTGCTGACCAGGACTTGTTCTTCAAGGACTTCTCCAAGGCCTACGCAGCCTTATTGGAGTTGGGAATCGACTACCCTAGAGGAACAAAGCCATTCTTATTCCAAACTGTTGACGAACAGGAGGATTCTTAAACCACCGCAAAATATAAATGACTTTTACAATTTATTTATTCTCTATTTAGCTTGAATTTAGTTACGTCACATAAACAGATTAATTTGACATAGCTCAGACTTGCTATTGTTACAAATACCAGATTTCGTCAAAGCTTAGCTCCGTATTTGGTACCTTCTTTGACACCATCATCGTAAACCTCCACATTTCACGAAGAAGTGTTACCCGCACGAAAATGCGTAAATTGTATCATGCGAAGTGCAAATATCAGCACATTGCGAATTTAATGAAAAGTTGAAAAATTTCATTTTGTGCAGCACACGCTTTTCTTATAGGGAAAAATTTTTCACTTGTACAGTAGGAACTTGCAAGTAGTATAAATCTTATTGTAGTTCTTCTTCTTTTATTTTTCAGTTTGGGCCATCTTTTTTTCATCATCAACGCTAGCAACAATGAAGTACATTCAAACCGATCAAATCTTAGACATCCCAGAGGACGTTACCGTCTCTATCAAGGCCAGATCTATCAAGGTCACCGGTCCAAGAGGTGAGTTGACCAAGGACTTGAAGCACATCAACGTTACCTTCGTCAAGGTCAACAACAGAGCTATCAAGATCACTGTCCACAACGGTGACAGAAAGCACGTCGCTGCTTTGAGAACTGTCAAGTCTTTGATTGCTAACTTGATCACTGGTGTCACCAAGGGTTACAAGTACAAGTTGAGATACGTTTACGCGCATTTCCCAATCAACGTTAACGTTGTTGAGAAGGACGGTGAGAACTTCGTCGAGATCAGAAACTTCTTAGGTGAGAAGAGAGTCAGAAACGTCAAGATCTTCGATGGTGTTACCATTGAACAGTCCGAGAACCAAAAGGATGAGTTGGTCGTTTCCGGTAACTCTTTGGAAGCCGTTTCCCAAAACGCTGCTGACATCCAACAAATCTGTCGTGTCAGAAACAAGGATATCAGAAAGTTCTTGGATGGTATTTACGTTTCCGAGCGTGGTACCATTGTCCAAGACCTTTAAATTAATCTTGGTTAAATGCTGATTTCCTTCATTTCCATAATTAATTTATCTTTTTAGGGCGAAAAAGATATAGTGTGTATTAATACATTGCTCTTTTTGTTTATATTTTCTTTGAGTTTCCAGGGTTTTATTTTTATATAGTTCAATTTTGGTCTTTATATGGGTTAACCCTGTCTCAAATTTTGGATTTGTTATCGTGCTCAATACAATGCAGAGCCACCAACGATCCAACTGTAGAAACTGAGACAATTTGCTAGAAATGGTAGTAGGATAGGAGGTGAATGAGTTCGCTTGATTCCTTCTGATTATTGCCTTTTTGAGTTTATTGTCTCGAACCTTGCATTGTTTAAGCTATTTCGATGTAGAAGTCTGGGAATTTGGCTTTCTGTCAGAATTAATGTCTCCATCTGAATGGTTTTGGGTGAAGAAATTGAGTTGTGGCAGGACTAATTTCCCGATATTTTGCCGACGTGCACTGTGCTACAGTTGCCCTGACTCTGACTTCTAGACTACGTAACGTCTTGTAAAAGAAATGGTAGAAAACGACTAATAAAGTGAATTTTGCAATAATCAAAAGACCCACACCGCAGCACAAAAGACATGTACCAAACCTGTCAAATGTCAACTATACACAGGAGTTTCCGGTGTGGAGTTCCGTTAACGCAGTCTCTATGATAATAGTAGTATTGTTGGATGGAGTATTTCTAGTATTCTGAAAAGTATACGAAGTTCTTCCAATTACTGGTCTTGAAATTCTATACTACAACCTCGATCGTTGAAATGGTTATTAAGGTTGCTTTTTTGGGCCCAGAAGGCACTTATACACATCAAGTATGTCCACTTTTCACAGCATTGAGTCATAGGATGCGATGATTCAATTGTAGAGCAAGTACTAACACATTGGCACAGGCTGTTATTCAACAGTTTGGAAATGATAAGGACCATGTACAAATATACCCTGCAAAGTCCATTGGAGACTGTTTCAGAGCAATTAATGACGCAGATGTTGACTATGCGGTGGTACCATTTGAAAACTCAACAAACGGCCAGGTGGTGTATACTTACGACCTCATAAGAGATTGGTTCATACCGTCACTTCAGTCAAAACACACACAGCTCAACATCAGCTCGTCTAGTATCCTAAGTCATTCAGCAACATCGGTGCCTCGTTTCAAGATCGTGGCAGAACAATTTGTGGCCATTCACCATAACTTCCTCACCAACGCCGAAAACCTAGACGATATCAAGACAATATATTCTCATCCACAAGTGTGGACTCAAGTTGGGAACTTCTTATCATCACTGTCGATTCCAGAAAGTGCTGCCAAAATTGACTGTACTTCGACATCCAAGGCTGCTGAGCTTGTATACGAAGATAAGACTAATACTACAGCATGTATTTCGTCCCAGATGAGTGCAGATCTCTATGGATTGCCTGTCAGATTCCCCAACGTGGAGGATAACGTAAATAATACTACCAGATTCTTGGTTTTAGGATATAAAGAACCTCCATCACCACCGAAAGATGACGAAGACGATAAGAGCGAGTCAATGGTCACTTCGATAATCTTCACTTTGAGTCATGACGACCCCGGCGCTCTCTGTGATGTGTTGATAGAGTTTAAAAAGAACGGTGTTAGCTTGACCTCTATCAATTCCAGACCATCGCATTTGAAACAATGGCAATATGTCTTTTTTGCGGAGATAGTAGGAGACCTTAGTAGTGACCACAAAATCGAAGAGAGTATAACAGAGGCTTCTAAGACATGCCACGAACTAGTTATTCTCGGAACATTCAAGAGAAGCTGGAGGTATTGGTCATCATCCTCATCCAAGGAGTAGTTGGAAGCCTGTAAAGGAGAGCATTAATATTATGAACATGATTTCAATAGTTATATATTCGTTACATTTATGGGATCAATGAACTCAAGATACTTATTAATGAGGACATACTAGTCATGAAGACATAATTAAGATAGCTCCTACTGCGATCTACATGTTTTCAATACTTCAACTGTGTATAAACCCAAATATAAAGAAGAAAGAAGTCGTGACAAGAAACAACTCGCCAGATAATCTGGAGTAGTTTCAGGCTGATGCCAGTAAGGTACCGTAGTACCAGCATATAAAGTGTACTAATACACCTTGTTAATATATATACATATATCTCTAGCAAGTGATGTACCATGAGTATTCATGATAGGAGGATCTGCCAATGCCTTTATTGTATTTTCCAGTTGATCAATGAGTATAGACTCAATCCATGTCTCAGCCAACTAATGTATCATTAAACTACGAACCAAACTTTTGGTAGGTCCATTCTGTGTTATCCAACGGGCATGCATTTCTGGTCTTCAACCATCTCTTAATACAATGCAAGTGGAAGGCATGGTTACACACACCCCAAGCGGCAATACACTCTTCTTGACCGTTGTTTATAGAATTTGGCTGGCACTCAATACATGGTTCCATAAGATGGTTTCTGCAGATGGCACAGTTTTCGATTTGGATATCTAGAATTTAAGGTTAGTACGTGAGTTCTGGAAGACACTGTGGAGGGCGATGATAAAAAGTTACAATTTGGATCGGTTTGTCGCAAGGAGGAATGTTAATTTCGACGTGTTTCCCAGCTGAGTAATGTGATTTGGTTGATGGCTACCGGCAGTGCAACGTATGTCTCCTTGTGGCGACTTATTGTATCAATAAGTGGCCTCATTTAATAGCCCTTTCTTGTAGTTCAGTATTCGTTTTCCCGTGTGCCATTACACTAATTTATCATCATAACCACCATATGAATAATACGTACCCCACGACCAGAAAGCCACGGCGGTCCATTTCTTGACCTCGAACTTCTGTTTTCCGTTCTTCGACTTGGAGGCATCGTCTGTGCTTGTTTGGAGGTCTTCGACTAGAGCAATTTGGTTAGTAACGGGTTCGTTTTGATTTCACGAAATGGTTCCTAGAGCAGGATCATAGCCGCTGTATTACACCAGACAGAATACATACCACTGTCGACGTCCATTCTATCTACCTCTTCCGACATCTTTTGGCGATTTATGGAGATTAGAGCCGGATTGTATCCCGATATCAACAAGAAACGCTAGCGGCTGTGTACCTAGAGACTTATGGGATCAAGCAGTACACTCTTGCTGTGTAATAGCAGCTAAGAATAACTAATCCTCTCACAGAAGAATCGCAGTATGAAGGAATGCAATCGCGGTGTGCACAGGAAAGTGAGAGTGCGAGTGAGTGCGAGTGAGAGTGGAAAAAAGCACGTAGAGTTGAGAGGAGTCACATGAGAGAAATACTGTTTGTTGTAAGCTTACAAGCATGCCAGTGAACGCGAGTCTGGAAAAGAGACATGCCCACTAAGTAGAGGCTCACTATATGTGATATGTGTGGACGTATACATACATAGATATTCCTAGGTAGTTATAGGACATGTCTCAGGTCACAGAACGAACTCTTAAGAGTGCTAAGTAACGTCTAGGCATCAACCTCTTCTTCATATATGTATACTGTATTTCACTGAACTGTATCGCCCGTAGTTCCAGAGCCCAGCGAGACTTGGAGAGACTTTGAAATCGGTGCTACCATTAATTTTAGTGCACTTGTAGTGCAGGTGTTGTATATTTGATGTACGAGTAAGTGAAGTATTCGATACTATACTCTTGTTAATTGCATTACCCTTAGATTGTCGCCTGATTATCACGGGGTTGTTACTTGCACTATTAATAGATAGTGCTTCTGTTAGTTCTATTGCTGCACTAATTGGAGTCCTTTGGTGTATCTTTTATCTCCATTCATACTGAAAGCAGCAGTCCATTCTACTACAACGACACTTACATACCCACGGAAACTCCCCCAGAAATGTCGACAGCGAATGGCGATCTCATTTCGTCGTTGTACCCTCCGCCACCCGTTTACCTAAAGTTCTTCACTGAAGAGAACCAGAACAAACTCCAGATATGGCAGAAGTCACAAAAGAAGGCCCAAAAAGAGCTCGAGAAACTGGAATCAACAGACGAAACAGAGACGACCAATGAAGATGTCGTTCCTCCTGGAGAATTGCGTTTCCTTGTCCCGCCAAAACCTCCTGCTGGTACTCACTACAGAGGCTATGGTAACATATGGTCGTTTGAAGACAAACTTCCTTCTCTTAAAAGTGCCAACTGGGAACAGCTCTACCAAGACGACGACGAGTCTATCACATCCGAAACGAAGATCAAGGAATTGCACAAGTTGATGGACTCGTTGCTCTTGAACTTCTTGGAGTTGATCGGGTTGGCATCAATAGATCCACTGCAATACGAGAGCAAAATCAAGGACATATCATTGATTCTTATTAACATAAACCATCTCTTGAACACATACAGACCGCACCAGTCAAGAGAAAGTCTTATTATGTTGTTGAAAAAGCAGATCGATGCTAAAAGAGCTTCCATTAACCAGATAGACAAGGTAAGTGAGGAAGTGCGAGCCAAGTTGCTTCAGTTGACCAACTTGGACGATGTTCCAATGAGGGGGACAGACAGCAGCTTAGAAGAGCTCTTAAAACAGTCAAATCAAGATGAGAATATAGAGAAAGAGAGGGAGGAATTGATACAGAAATTGTTGCAAGATTGACGTCTTTTGACAAGAAAAAAATGATTGTGTAGTAGTTTTGTAATCATAGAATATAAGTTGTACATTAGGATGAGGACATTATTCATTTTATTGCCATTTCTAGCCAAAGGATGCTTCCTTTGTTTCTACTGTCAGGTTTACACTAATTACCTTGTATAAAATGGTATATTGACTTTTGAAGTAAAAAAGAATTATACTAACTCCTCTATTGTGGCGTCCTGAATCAATTTGCTTTATGGATGATCCTTAACTCATCTTCTTCGCCTTCTCGTCTCTTCTTTCCTTAAAAGAGGTCCAAAAGATCGTTGTTGACCTTGTTGTTATTGTTTGAGCTTTGTGCCCTCAGTCCAATGTTGTACTCATTTACGCCTTGAGTTACACTATTTACCGATTGAGGTGTTGACTGCGGCACAGTATTAAACAAGCTCAATATGTCATTGTTAGTTGAAGCAGTTTGATCTCCTGAAGGTTGTATGACTGGTGCTGGGGTGGTAAACAAATCGTTCAACTCGTCCAACAAACTGCCTGAACCACTTCCGAGACTCTCAGTAGCTCCATCTTCGTCGTCATCAAAGTCAAGCAAGTTCTCGTTCTTAGAATTGTTAATAATCTCCTGCTTTGCTAAGTTAGTCAAGTCCTCAATATTCTCCTTTGAGGATGTTTTACTTCTCTTATCAACAGGCAAGCGACTGTAAGCAGATTGATCAATGAAGGTAAATGCGGGTTTGTGGTAGACAGACGAAAGTGTCGATAATTCATCAATTAAAGCTTCAAGAACAACAGGATTAAAAGTAGATATTGTAGTCTTGATAGGTGGCAACTTCGTTAATATGATATCTTTCTGAGACTCTATAGAAGAGGAGGAGAGTAATCTCCAGTAAATATATGCCTTGTCTCTGACATCAGCATTTTCACAATCCTTCGTAGACAATTCCAAAACTCTCTGCAATAACCCGGAATATTGAGCTCCTTTGCTCAGAGCAAGATTTATTTTCACGACAGTCGTCAAGATATTCAATTGAAGTACGGAGTCGTACTCCAAGAACTCATCAATCAAAACCTGTAACTTGTCGTGTAAGTTAGAGAAGTACTTCGGGTATTCACCCAATAACCAGATGTATCCAGAGAGTGCGTCGTTTCTGTCCATGTCTTGGATATGATTTGAAATGACTGGAATAACCAAACTGTTGAGGTCATTCTTTCCTGGATATCTCCTAAGAATATTAGTGAAAACAACGATAGACTCATTGATTATTAAATCGCCTCCTCTCTGATCAATAAGGTTAATCAAGAGGTTTATGGACTTCACGGTTGATCCAGCAAGTTTGATGGCAACTGAACCAATGGATTTGATTGCTTTGGCAACAAGAGAAGGCTCAAATTCCATAGCATACTCCTTAAGTTCACCTAAAAGAAGGGCGCTATTTGAATCGTTGGCGAGTCTCACCATAATTTCGAGTTTTTCTAACTTAAGATATAATGGATCACTATATTTGATGAAGAAAACACGGAGCTCTTTCGAAAGAATTTGGGGGTATCTCTCCAAAATGATTCGAATGTTCTTCAAACCAACGTATTGTGCTTCTGGGATAGATGAACTTACCAAGGAGACCAAAGGAGCACTCAACTTCTTCAAGATGGATGTTCTTTGTGCTGTCACTGGGATAGTGTCAATATGGTGTATAATTGCCCTGATAGAGGAGAGAACCACCGAAGGGTTCACATGCTGCAATTGAGGTGTAACTCTTTCAATTATGTGATTGGCTTCCTCTACGTTTGTTGTGTCGTATTCGTTCAATGTTGTCAAAATAGTGATTCTTCCCCACTCAGTACACTCATTCAAACAGAGTAGCAAGTTCTTTATAATTTGTTCGTTTACAGCAAATACATTGAGCGAATCATCAGTATTCATGTCCCTGATTTCGTACAACGCATTAAGCGAGTTTGCTACTACCATTGGGTTTGAATCTTTGACGAGTTCTCTTAGCTGGTCTAAAAAGCCGAATTCAACACACATCTCTGGGTTGAGGTCAAACAACTTGGCCACACAAAGAGCGGCAGTCTTTCTGACGTAGGGATTGTCATCCTTAAGGGTTCTCAGGAGTGGAATTTCCATGTAATCAACCATTCTAGCGACTCTAATGCAACCCATGGTACGAATTGCCAATGCTCTGATTAACGGGTTTGGATCCTCAGTGTCTTGAACAAAGGTGTTCACAGCAAGAATACAGAGTTCTGGGTGTGTTTTGGCGTAGTTCATGAGATAAAGATACACGAGCTTCTTCTGTTCCAAGTCGTACGTGGCGATGTTTTTCAACACATCGGGAAACAACAGCGACACGTCCTTACCCACGGTCATAGCCTGGATCACCCTCTGGATAGCATCTTTACGCTCACCCTTGTACTGAGAGACAAGGCCAGCCTTCAATTCGAAAGTCTCACCCTTTCGAGGTCCCTTTAAAAATGATCGGATCTTTCTTTCAAGCGACATGACGACGATGATATTGATGGTAGAATGGTGAATGATCGACAGTCGTAAAGGTTAACTTTGGCTGCCGAAATACGCTGTCCTGAAGGTTTGATGTTTTTGTTGATCGCGTGGTCACGTGCGTATGTGGGATTTGGCGGTGTAATAGTGCTTGGGGCAGTGTAAGAGGAGATGGGAGTACTAGGACTTTGACACAAGAGATGCACACGATAGAGTGGTCGTTGAGTTGGACCATATACGAAAATATGGAGAATTTTGATTTATTTCGGTGGATTATCAGGGCAGCGTTTTTGGTGTTTTTACTAAGAACAATGAAAAGCAGCGTCGTCTTGGAAAAATACATAGATGGTAGCGCTAGAATTATGAAACGAAATGGATATGAGAATATATAGTGAAGCAATTGAAACTATGCATTAGTTAATTATAGAACCTTATATCATGAAGTAGAGACAGTTGTCAAATCAATTGATAACACGGGACTAATTTAGTGAGAAAAGCCAAAGTTGTCATATACTGTCGTTAATAAAAATAAATAGAAATATTGGGTGCAAATATGCCAGAAACTTGCACTTCAATTAAATAATAGCTATACGCAGATACATCCATTATTCTTCATCCATTTGAACGTGAACACCGTTGAACGGTAACATGATCACATGAATCAACTTTTTTGGTGGATAAACACCGTCATCTTCTAATCTGAGCTTTGGGAACATTTGCGCTAATCTGACAACAATGTAACCAACCTCTGTAAGAGCAAATTGCTGCCCCAAACATGTCCTCGGTCCTCCAAGGAATGGAATATATGCCCATCCTAGCTTCTTGAGATCCGCCCATCTGTCTGGTCTGAACACCAAGGAATCTTCCCCATAGTATTCCTTCAACCGATGTGTAGTATACACTCTGAAAGCTACCGAAGTTCCCTTGGCCACAAAAACAGGAGATTGGCCGTCCTTTCCACCACCTCTTGGTAAGGTAGTATCTTTCTTGGCAACTCTATAATTGTTTGGAACGGTAGGATATAATCTTAATGCTTCGTTGATAGTCCACTTCAAGTATTCACATTTCTTCAAGCTCTCAAAAGTAATGTTTTCGACGTCTTCTGGAGAACCTCTTCCAAAGTTTTCAAAAATTTCAGCCTTGAGCTTTTCCCATATATCAGGGTTTCTTCCCAATTCAAAGAACAAGAATGATGTCAAAGACGCAGTTGTATCTCTACCGGCGAGGAGAATACTAAGTAATTGGTCACGCATAACTATCGGGTCTCTTGTCTGTTTAGCCATTTCATACACGATGGTGTAGCCAGATTCACACCTCTTGTCTAATTCTTCAGGAGTTAAGTCCAAAGCTTTATTAACATAGAAATTTGCAAATTCTCGGACCTTAGCTGCACTCTTCCTGAACTTAAAACCATCTACTAACCAGTAGAGAGAATGTACCAAGGCACGAGAAGCTGCATAGCTTTGTGTCGCAGCTAATGCTGCAGTGAATTCAGCACCGGCTCTAACTTCATTCAGCTGTGTCATGCCAATACTTTCGTCGTATAATGAGTGGACACTGTGGTCGAAGAGAAATTCAGTAGCAGTGTCAATAGTCAACCTAAAAAGTAATTCTTGAATGTCGAAGGTTTTTCCCTTGTTGGCACGGATGTGTTTAGCAACGATTTGCATATGAGGTTCCAAAGCCTTGACGTGGGCAACCTGTTCTCTCGCAAATTGAGGTCTGAGCATTTGTCTAGAGTGCTTCCATCCCTCACCATCCAAGGTGAATACACTACGTCCCAACATCGGGCCTAATTGCTCGTATCTTAGTCCGATACTAAATTCGTCGAATTGTGTAGCTAGCATCGCTTTGAAGTTTTCAGGATCAACTGTCATTAAAACACGCGTAAGACCGGCCCTTGTGGTAAACGTCAAGTATCCTTTTTCGAATGCTTTGTCCATGAACTCAGCTAAGTTTCCAGAGTTTTTAGCCTTGAAAAGAGCCAAGAAGGGGATCTCAAAAAGCAGAGGATCTTGAGCAGGAGGATCCTCACACCCATACTCTTTCTTGATCTTATTCTGTCTTATTGTTTTGAGCACATAGCGAAAGACAAACGCAATGAGTGCAAGCCCATATATGTAGTGAGCAACTGCCATTTAGTAAGTTCTAATTCGTTACTTCTACAATATGTAAATAGAAATGTTCCACTGCATCGGTGGTGTCCTGCGACCCCTTTATATATAAATATATTTGCATTGCACTTCTTCAGTTTACCTTTCCTACGAATCGAGAGGGGATAAAGAGGCCGTATTATCATGTGAGAAAATCTTCGATCGCTTGCTTCAGGATTAAACGTTAAAAAACTACACCATTTAATGGTCGCATATGGTGATGAGCATACGTCGCCGCGCAGTTGCCCCTCTTATCGCACATATTCTAAGCGACTTCTAAAACCCCGCAAAACCCCTTTGGTAATTATAACTCCGTGAATAAAGCATACTATATTTTGTTGAATGCAATTAGTACTATAGCGATCTGAGATCCCATAAAAGTATTCGGCCCCTCACATAAGTCCGCTTCTCACAGCAAGTCCGATGATCATGAACGGACTTAGTGTTGTCATTATGCCCCCTCTTCCATCTGGTAGGTGCATAGACGTATTCGGCCCCTCACAGAAGTCCGCTTCCCACAGCAAGTCCGATGATCATGAACGGACTTATTACCGTCATTGTGGCCCCTCTTCCATCTGAAAGGTGAATAGAAGAATGTTGACCTTTCAATGGTAGGATTGATTACATAAGCGCTAATTGGACTACAGTTGTTTTGGCCGACTTGTCATGTGAATACTTCTGGTTAACCTAAAATCCACCAATGTCAGAGGGTCCATTGTCCCAAAAGTTGACGTAGGAATGGAGTTAACGGCGGGAAACATCAAATCACGTGATTATTCTGTTGAAAGATAGGAAATTACATAGGCTGCTATTGATCAAGTATCCATCATATGCCAACAACAAATGCTTACCGGTTCAGTGGTGGAACACAACTTAGGCCGGGCTCGATTGAGAACCAAATATAGCTGAGCAAAGAGGAACAGAGATACTAACTATTTGAATCTTAGCTTAGCACAGACTTCTGTTAATATTCATGTGCCAATGCAACATAAAAACGACTACGGAGACCATCCCCCTACCTCGAGACCAAATGACGGAAAGTCTCCTCAGAGAGTCTTCTTTAGTTACAACCAAGATTTTGGCTACTTTGGTTTACTCTGTGAAATTAGAAGCTTACATCTACCCCAACTTTGGAACACTCACAGAAACACATAAGGAGTACGCGTTGGGTGCAAACCTTGGAACCTTTTTGGCACCCAATTTTACCAGCGCGCTTCTCATAAAGTAAGCAAGTGACATTGGACAACACTTCTTCTACCAGTGCACACTACTGCCTATGTCAAGTACAACCTGCATCATTAGGTACTAGTAGCATTGCTATATGAGCGATCCAACCTTGTTAATCCAACTAAGGTGGTTCATGACATCAGAGAATGATAGTATGGTAAAGTCCAGCAAAGTCACGTGATTCAATATCGATACTCTTAATTATAGTTAAGACTATGAGCTCAGTCATTATTTTAGGCAGCTATTAACAGGGACAAGGCAGCTAAGCAGCGATGGCCGTATATGGAAAGAATGGTAGAACAAGAAGGATACATTTGCCTTCTGAAATTCTGGTTTTTTCCAGCGATGAAGAGGAATCTGAATCTCCCGAGTTGAGGTTTCCTGCTAGCGACCGCTTGGTGAAGGTGATCCAGGACAATTCATTGGAGACGAAATTGCTGGAAAACGACTTATTGCCTTCAGCAAACATAGATAATATGAGATCACCATTGAGAAGCCCGAAATCTTTGAAGAAGAGCCAGATAATAGGGGATATTTACTACAGTGATTCAATTACAACATCGCCCAAGAAGTTGATTAAAGTGGTCAATGCCATTGGAAATTCACCAACAGGTGCTAGTCCACACAGAGATCCAGCCGAGCGAAGACTCGTCGATGAATTAAGAGAAGCTGCTTCTATTTCGAGTCCCATGCAAAGTGATAGTAATAATACAAATAGCAACAAGAAGAAAAAGACCTCTAGTGGAAATAGTAAAAAAAGGAATGGACCAATGGTGAAGTCAAAGAAGAAGGTTACTTTAACTGCATCTCCCAAAGTTACGCGTAAAGAAGAGCATGCTTGGGATAGTCTATTTGATAGCATTGGAGATGAGCTGTTTGGTCTCAGCAACTCGTTGATTGTACAGTCAGACACAAGCGAAGACGAAACTGACAAAGAACATATGACCGAAGAAGGAATATCAGACTTGCTCACATCCGTAAATAATGTTATAGATGCTGCTGGACAACCTGGAGTGCCAGAGGAATCGATTATTGTTGATCTGAAGAGAGCGAATACGATTATACGGAACTCAGATATTAGAAAGTATGGGGAGGAGAGAAGTTATCTTGACGAACAAGAGCATTCCAATTTGCAGAGCAAAAATGTTAAGGAGGAAGTGAGCGTACAAATCAGTAGAAAGAATGACTATTACGATATAGACGAGGATGTGGTAAGTATAAATGATCTCAGAACTCTGGGTCGGATAAATCAAGAAAGAGAGGAGCTTCTCTATGTCCTTGAAGGACTAAAGTTCACAGATGGCGATAATCCGGGCTCTCAGAATTCTGAATTGATAACGACTCTTATCCTTCTACAACAAAAATTGAAAGAAATCGACGATTTAGCAGTCCATCGAGGTACAATGATTATGGAGAAATTGATGATTCTATTGCATAGTACAGAGAAGAGAAGTTCCACAGATAGGAACTTGTATCAATGGCTATTGAGTTCAACCATATACACAGTTATATCATTAACAGATGTGGACTGCCGAGAGCAATTTGGCACCAAGTATGCAGATGAATTGATAAAGGTGCTTGCGTACTTGGGCCATGAAGTGAACACGAATACACTCCTGAAGCCCAATCAGAATTTAATTGCAGAGCTTTTCAAAGAGTCAGTCCCACCGCTTACTATTCAGAGCAATTTCATCGAAGCTTTCAAATCAGTATCAAAATTCCAAAGACATGAGGTTTATGAGTTTGTGAGCGATTCACTTTTAAAAGCAGAACTGGTCAGTGACAAACGCAAGTTGTTCGATTTTCTTGATAACTATTTCGATCAGAGCAAAGAAGTACACAATTTGATGACACTAAGGAAGGTATTTTCTCAAACATTTCATCGGATAGTCAATAAAGATCCTTCTGAGTTTGACATACTGTCTCTCAAGCTTCTTATTCTCCTATCGACAAACTATGATAACGACGTTAAGATCACTCATATCATTTTTACTCTAGTACCAGAAGAAGTTCTATTTAACCAGATTAACAACACTTTTGAGTTATTGAATAGCAAGAGCCCGAGCTCAAGAGATATGAATGTATCATTTTTCATTCTAGGATTTATGATGAACTTAATTGACTCCAAGGAGTTTCTGATCCGCCCAGAAGATATCGGATACACCTGCAGACTTTACAATGATTTTAATAAGGTGAACATAGCTAAAGGCATGATTGCTCGATCAGGAAAAACGTCGAACGGTAATGGTCAGATGAATTCAGATCCAGGAGACACAATCGATGAAGACCAATTGCTGCTTTTCTTAGGGTATGCTACCTTTGTTCTAGCTTCATTGAAGCTTCGAGAGCCTAATATAGTACAAATTGACGAAGAGTGCTTGATGCACCGACTTACAAATTTCAAAGAACAAGTGGCCAACGAGAGAATGGAGAACGAAGTAGATCGCTTATACGAACAATTGGGACAGAAAAGGCGGCATAAATAGACTGGTATAGAGATACAACCATCCATAGGTTTGATACGGCTATATGTATGTAGACAACCATTTTAACGCAGGGTCCTGTTGAAGCTAATATATGTGTGATAGCACTTGTTCTAAAATAGCATTGCAATGAATGCTGCAAGTTTCCCATAGTCTTGTCGAACTATTCAGAGACCATTTCTACGCTGAATAACTGATTTGAGCTATATTATTTCTACAATCGTGATTCTCTCCATGTGAATACCAGAAACTCTTCATTGGTCGGAGAATCACCTTATGTTACAATTACCCCAATTGCTAGATTCATGAATGTGTATATATTATTGCTATTACTATTGTTCTAAACTCTCAGGCAATGGCCCAGTTCTTTACAATATAATGAATAACGAAATAACTAATATCGAGTAGTGGATGATGAATGAAAATGCTTTATAGATTTAAACTGTGAACCCTGTGCTGACAGAGAAATAAAGTCAAGGAAAGGAAATTGGCATACTGAAGCAACACTGGATGTCACATTTCAGGCCATCGCCAACTAGTGTACATAACTTGGCCGTATGGAGAACCAGACCAGTGTTGCTGGGAGGATTTTCGAGTGTCGGACGCTTACTCGTCCTTGATACCAAGGATAGCTCTACCGGTGTAGTACAATGGGAAGATGGTGGTCACAGTGAAGAGGGCGTAGAATGGGTATACTGCGAACTTGGACTGCTTACCTCTCAACCACAAAGGCTTCTTGGTGTTTTGGAAGTGCTTTTGCAACTCGATGATTCTTTGTGGGTCCATTGTGCTTGTGGGAGTTAGTAGACGGCGGTGGCGGGTGAAGGTTCAGGGTTCGGCAAACGCTACGTACTATTGATAGTGATGGTGGTGAACTAGATGACAGCGGCTAACTCGTCTCTTATGAATGAAATGTTTTTGGTGGTGCACTTTGCAAATTTATCAGTTCATTTTTTCGCACGCATTTTTAGAAAACATAATTGGCTGGGCTGTTGTTTTGTGTCATGTGGGCTGGGGAAGGGAGATAGTGAGGAGTTTGCAGCAAGTGAGGTGAGGATGGGGAGAGTGGGAGCATTTGGGGAAGGGTGTGGGCTAGAGAGTAAGAGGTTTGAGCATGAAGTATGACTTGCGTTGTGGTTTTGGGTTTGCTATAGCATTCAGTGAATGATCATGGGAGTATGTGATTTGAGTTGCGTGTGTGATGGATTATGGGGTGTTTGGGAGCGATGTGGTTTTCTATGGTGGTACTGTGTAATGGTGTCGTATTTGTTAGTGAGTAACTGGTAAGCATCGGTTAGTACTTAATTGGTAGCGAGCTATATTGGTAGGATTTGTTAGTATTTGTTCGGAAGTGTGTATGTCTTAGTTAGTATGTGTTAGTATTTGTTAGGTGGTAATTGATAGCGGGTATTGATACTACGTGCTAAGCGAGCTGTTAGTAACAACATACAATGAGTCTTTATAGCGAATACATGTTAGCAATCTACAATGCGGTGGTAATGGGAGATTTCGTGTATTAGTATCAGTATCAGTATTAATATTAATATCAGCGTACGTAATGTTGCAGTGAGTTCCTTATTAGTAGAACACATTTCCAGTGCTTTGTGTTGGAAACTGCTTGTGAGCAGATTTGGAATCACCCTTTCCGAAGATGAGTCCAGATTGATCCGAATTCTATATTCTGTCCAGTAGTATTTGATTTGCTATGATTTTGCATCATGTTAGTTGCTCTCAATCCACACCCACCATGTGTGGTTTTCAACAATGTTTGTTTTCATATTTGATCTAACCATTAGCACGCTTAGTAGTGATAACTAGTTGGCGATTCTTTGCATATCTGCCCTTTGTAATATCTCGAAAGCAATCATTCTACGTAGTTCTTGCCTTGCCTTCGATGGTGTAGAAAGTAGCATTATTGGCAGTAGTAATCTCATGATATCCTCATCATAGCGCTTCTTCAAGCCTTACTAGCACAATTTCGCATCCAAGGTCGCCCTCTTAATTTTGCGGCTACAAGAGAGTTGTATATTTCGCAGCATAATAGCTTCATTGTTCTCCCTTAAATATGCTGAAAAACACCCCAAAGACACGAAAAAAGACCTTACGGTGGTTTCATTGTTGCTTTCAGAATTAGTAGCAACCTCTTTTTTGGCCTATTTTTGCAACTAGTTCCTATATTGAAACGAAGCCCTGAGGCTACTTTACGACCGGAACCGGTATCCATAATAGCAATACATACCGTCTGCCCCATTGCTGTGAAATCCCAAGAAAACAAGAATATAAATCCACATAAGAATACTCACCATTCAATGAAAATTCCACTGAAATAATTATTCCATTTCTACACCAGTGTAATCCACAATCTTCATTTGTTTCCATAAATATCATAACATCCATTATAATAACTAAAACGAAATATAATTTGTCATTTAAAACCCATGCTATTCGTCGTCGCTAATGCGTACTACCCTGTGTCTTCGCACAACGATACTTCCATCATCACTGTCCTCTTCCTGCGCTAGTTGAGCGTCGTGGAACTCATCCAATGCATCACGGATATCATCCGAGTCATAGTACTCCAATCCATCATCATCCTCGTCATCAGCACTGATTTCTATAGGGCTATTTTCATCTCCAGCATGTTCTAAATCCGTGTGTCCGAATCCTTGCCATTCCTCTTCGTGTTCGTCTTCATTATCTGACGACAAGATATCATCATCCGCGGCATGTTGGAGATCACGGTTGATTTCTTCCTCATCACGAGGGTCTACAAAGCTGTCGGCACTATCATATTCGTCTTGTGAATTTTGGAACTGTTCTTCGTAGTCTTCATTATATGCGTCACCGTCAGCGGAGTCGTAGTATTCATCGTCATGGGCTATCCTGAAACGTGTACCACAATGCAAGCACACAGATCCATGTGCTTCCCAGTGGCAGTTTCCACATCTCGGAACGCCGTCCGATCTGTCTATAAGTGTTAATGCAGATGTAAAGAGATCTCCAAAGATCCTATCATGTTGACTGTCGAAGTTGTAGGACTTCCAGCAGCCGTTTCTGTGTTCTTCCAATTTTTTCTTTTCCTCATTATCTCCCGTCGTGTCAATGATGATGTCCACAATGTTTTTGGATATGTCCTTCAAATGAAGGTTCAACAGCGGCTTGATGGTGACTTCGTGGCGGCAAGTGGGGCAGTTCATCTTGTTCTGGAACCACGTGAACAAACAGTCGTAGCAGAACGAATGCCCACATTCGGCCGTGAGCGGCACATGCATTAGTTCAGCACAGATCGAGCATTCTATGCTGTTGGTGATTTTGGATAGAAGATTACTGGTGATGTCGTGGTCCTAGACGTGATTGTTAGTATACAGATTGTGACCAGTAGCGAACGACTGAGAACACCGATGTATGTTCACAACCGTCGGAAAAAAACCGCTGAAAATCGACTTACTATTGCACTCCATACCTTCTGGCCCTCTTCGATCTCCCCCATGGTGTCTGGCCGGCCTGTTGGTGTAACTGTGCTACCGTAGAGAAGTGTACAACTACTGATTCTTTTAATGGCAGCCGTGACTTTCTTTTTTGGCTTGTGAGTGGTGTATGTACAGGAATCGTGCATTTATCATAAGATCTATTAAGTATGGAGGTGGAGATTGGGGAAGAGATGTGAGTGGGAGAAAGATGGCAGAAGTGAGTAGTGGGAGAATGTGCGTAAGTGAGGAGATGGAGTGGGTACCGTCAGGGACGTGGAATAAAGAACATGGAACACAGACGTCGAATAAAGTAAAAAGAACCGGTAGAAGATGGCGTGGTTTAGTCTTAGACAGACCGATGCTAGCACTGGGGAAATTGTGCATGCAGACCAAAAGCTCCCTTAGACACCGATCAGATGCAAATTGTCACCGAATTCTTCAGGCTTTTGTAGGCATTAACACTCTTACCATACTCTGTTATCACAGTAAAACGCGTCATATCTTTCTCTCATCTCGAGACGTGATCCAGTCGTCGAAGAAGCGGAAGGTCTCCTCGATAATGGCACGGATATCGACATTATCCTTCTCCAAACGGACACTGATATCTCCAATTAAACCGCGTAACCTAGCCAAAGTAGAATCGGCCTGTTTTATGGTGTCAGGTTGTATGATCGAGAAAGTCAGATCGACAGCGTCTTCTTCCAGTGACGAATCGGCCTCTTTTTCTGCCAATAACCTCTCATTTCTCTTTTGGAGGTGTTCAATTTTGCCCACTAACTTCTTTTCAATAAAACAGCATTGGTTGTAGATATAAGGACTCAAGACAATATCGTCAATAGGAAATTCATCGATGGTCTTCTCCATCTTCTCAAACTGACTGTAAGTGATATAATTACGGAGTTGCAAATTCAAGAGGACCATACGCGTTCTATCATCGACCTGCTCAACATCAATGGTCAGCATGAGATCATCAGCCTGGTTGAATAAATTCTTGTTAATCAACATTCTAGAAAACTTGATACAGTCGTTGGTTGTGAACTTGTGTTGCTTAGCTATGTAAAATTGCTCAACATACGCCTTGTTCTGTTCTCTCAGTTCTAGAGTGAGTATATCCATTTGAGACTCGTTTTTCTCATATAGACGACTCTTTTTCAACAACTCAATAAGAATGAGCTGACTACTAGGGTTCAGTCTCCTGAATGTTTCCCTTAATAAACTGAAATCAGGCTTGACCCCTTTTCGAATCACATCTGCAAATCCTTTGTTCACTCTGTACAGAACTTGGTCGGAGAACTTTACTGCTCTTCCTCTCTTGTCCTGTTGCCACTTTATGCTTCTCCATTGACTTGTTTCATATTTCTTCGGATTTGATGTTATTAAGTCTTTTTCTATGTGGTAGGGTGTTAATTGTGATTGAAGTTTGGTTATTTTCAATGTGTTTAAGAGCTTGGATTTGGTCTTTTCAGACAAATGTTCATTATTTTTCACCCAATTGTTGAAATGACTTGCAAATTCAGGTGCATGATAAGGATATGACTGGATAAATGCATTGTAAACCTTCCGTAAATAACCCTCGTTAAATGCAAAAAGTGAAGAAGACGACTGCAAGAATGCAAATAGCAGGATAAATTTGCTATGTTTCATATAGTAGTCTGAAATAACTTCAAAGTACTGTGGTAAAAGTTGCAAGTTTTGATCCTTCAAATGCATGATGAAATAGTGAACCATATTGATGTTTGAGTATTTTGAACAAAATTTCAAGCAGCGGTAGTAGTAATCGTAGAGTTCCTGCTCATTGCTTATGCTTCTGTTGATCTCATCCAATTCAATTAAATCGGATTTCTCCAAAGTTTTCTTGTAATTGTATGGTTCTCTATCAATGATTTCAGACTGAAGATTCAAAAGTCTTATACTGTAATGTTCTGAGTACCCCAAATCCGAGATTAAATAGTGAAGGTACTGAATTTCATTGTGTGTTCCATTACGGTAGTATTCGTCTAATAAAGAGGAAATAGCCTTAATGGATGGATACTCAACTACTGGATGAACGCTGATCCACGCTTGAAGTATCAAAGGAAAGTTCTCGAACATAGCCCCTACACGGCTCATTTGAAGCACTGTTGTTTCTAATACTATATTTTGTATAGGCTTCCCAAATGAGAGGAGATTCTGGAAGAGACCCCTTGCGAATTCAACTTCAAAGTTGCGAATGAAACTAGTGAAGATATATGCTAGTATTCTTGAGTCATATTCTGGTTGCTTAAAGTAATTATGGACCAAGTTCTCCATTTCTGGTAGGTCATTCATGTGGTAGCACAACCAGATGTAGTTCTCTTGAAATCTTTTATTGGTCCCACAATTATGGCTGTATTGTTGATAGATATCATAGAGTATTGGAATATGTTCATAAATGTATTTGTGGTAAGGTGATTGAAAATCTAATCGATCTTCTGCTTCAAATCTTGGCACTTCGATCTGACACTCGGAGAAGAGTAATTCAGGGCGCGAAGGAGCCTTTTTGATAGTTTCTTCGAGTACATGGTTAAGTGTATCTGCATCCACCTCTTTAAGATCCAATTCGTCTAAAAGGTCTCGTATTTTGACCAAATCGTTCTGTTTAAGCAAGTTCGTCAATTCAGGTATTAGAACTTTCTTTGGCTCACTTTGGTAGTCTTCTGATTGGCCAGAGAGTTTGCGAGGATGTGCCAACTGTTGAACCAATACACTTGAACGTGGTATATCTTTTAAATGATTGTTTGCTGCTTTTGTTGCATGCTTTCTGGTTTCTCTTTCCGTGAGTTCAGAGAGTTTATTGAAGATCTTGGAAGGAATCTCCTTTGAAGTTCTTTTAAGCCAATTTGTGTATGATGCGTTGAGTAACTGTGAGTTTGTACAGAAGGCGTGATTAGACGCCTGGAATGGTGGCCGACTTCGTACTGGTTTGTAGTGCCTTATGTTGAAGAGGAGATTCCTACAGCTCTGAGGTAACGGCGCTAGTCGCAGCATCAGTGATGTGTTATTAGTGAATTAACAGTGTGATTTTGACTTTTGGAGGGAAAGATGCTGGAAACGGCGCATGGAAGGTGAATTGGCTGTTTTGGGCGATTTCTATGAGTGTAAGATGTTATTTCTTCCTAGCGACTTGTTGACTCTGTCAAGTTGTATGGTACGAAAGAAAGCTGTTAAGATACGGTAAAGCGATGGAAAAGCGGTCTTGAGCAACGGGAAAAACGGTTAACTACAACAAGACTACCTGAAAACACGATATATCCACCTAGTTACTATATACAAGTATTATGGACGGTGATATTCGTTGTGCTGCAAATCCAACCTCACCAAAGACCACTCTCTGATTAGCTCTTTTTGGCTTTTGGCGTGAGAGTCGTTTGGTGCTAAAAAAATTTTGTATGGTATGATTTTTTGGGTGCTGTGTGCCGGAGGGGTAAATGGGTGCAAAGAGCTGTGGGATGTGAGAGGAGTATGACTGGATTGGAAGGTGGTAAGGAAGGAGTGCCAAGGAACAACTCGGCGGTAGTTGATAGGGAAAGTATGGGTGAGAGTATTGAGAGTATTGAGAGTAGAGAGGGTAGAGAGAGTAGAGAGGGTAGAGAGAGTAGAGAGGGTAGAGAGAGTAGAGAGGGTAGAGAGAGTAGAGAGGGTGGAGAGAGCAGAAAGAGTTAGAAGATGTTTCGTCAAAGAAGCTTCGTGGAAAATGTTTATAGAGAGTTTAGTTATTTAGCTAAATCTTTTAGGTGCCCTCACAGAGTATCTAGAAAGTGAAAGCACGGTAGGCCCACCCTTTCATCCCCACCTTCTACTTCAGACTTCGCTTCATACCCATCCACCACCACCACCACTGACTTGTACATCACGTGACCCATTCTGACAGAATTCGCACAAGTACACGCCCTGCGATTGATACGCCGTTTTGCATCTTCGTATTTCTCCTTCGCATTTCCAGCGTGTTATCGAAGAGAAGGCGTGTTTGTAGCAAGCAAGTGACAGCTATTGTTGATGGATTGCGTCTGTATTTACACGTTT
Source organism: Scheffersomyces insectosa (assembly GCA_030572575.1). NCBI lineage: Eukaryota > Fungi > Ascomycota > Pichiomycetes > Serinales > Debaryomycetaceae > Scheffersomyces > Scheffersomyces insectosa. The sequence goes on from JAJMAO010000089.1 coordinate 48,203, forward strand.
TATGACCCATGGCTTGCTATTTTCCTCTTCGAACAGACACACGGTTTCGCTTTTCTCGGACCACTAACAACAAGCCTCGCAAGTGTTGGAATCGTAAAATTTCTCCTCTGTCAGTGGATCTGCGGTCACGTCAACTATCTGCAAAACGGAACCACCATCTCTTGCAAGAGATGCCCGCCCAACTTGCACACGGTTCTCGTGACATGACCCCCATTCATAGAACACTCAATAAGCCCCGTAGCCCGCTCTTAGTGTTTCTACCACCATCTCATCTCTCGCTGGCCATGGATTTTTCATGCATTCCCTGCCGGCTTCGTATCCCATACACCTTCAACCCTTAATTCCCCGCCTGGACAAGCGAAATCGTAAAACCTCAAATCCCGCCAGCTCGCTTGCTGGGACCGCAGTGCTCCAACACCATACAACCACACCCACCACCACAAACCATAACGAAATCCGCTCCCTAAGTCCTGCCACACCCACCACCATCTCGCTGCCGGCCCATCTCATCCCAATTTGCCAGTTTCATCGACTCATCCAAAAGCCTCTTCTCTATTGCTGCTACTCAATGCTTCCTGGCCCATGTGCAACGACACCCGTGCCGCAGCCTGTCAAAAAAAAGAAACGCTTCAAGCTCTTAAAATTTTTTCTCTCAGTATATAAAGAGCGGCTAAGCGCTTATTAGGGAGAGCGTGTAAATTTGGCAGTAATTGTTGTATAGCAGTGAGAGATATATGAGAGACTGATTGTAGTATCCCTTAGAACATATTATCTAGCCGTTATCAGTGTAAGCAGAAACGACCGTTGGAACCAACCGAAATCCGACATCCGTACCTTTATGAGAGCGTTCTAGTCCGATTTTCCATCACAGTAGTCAGCTTTGAACAACGACTGTCCGTTTCACCCTGAGAAGTGAAGGTTACAGCCAACTAGCACTGCCGCAAGTAGTGAAATCCCGTAATATCGACACCAGTGGTATCCACGACGCAGCGTAGCCAGTCTGTGACGTTGTCGAATCAAACATAGACGGTAGAAACACCGAATACACAGTCTTGTAACATGGTTGCATCCCCAGTTCAAAACAACCGTATATAAAAAGCTTACCAGCGAGCTTCTAGCTGCAAATCAACCTAATAAAAACCAAAACGTGCGTGCCAAGCTACCAGAACTGAAAGTGGAGCTTTTGAAGTGAATATAAGAGTGTATCGTATATTGAAATAATAAGAGAAGAGCATACCAACATTTGACTGTTGAAATAGTAATTGTGGATATTTACTAAACCTGCTTGAAATCAACACCATCAATCATGTCTGACATTGAAAGTTTCCGCTCGGAGAATTCTGAGGCAAGAAAGATCATCAGAGAAGCAACACGCTCCGATGATGTCCTCAACGACCATAGGAACCAAGCTTCCTCCTTGCCAATTCGTGGTGGTATGAACGCCAATATTACTGACTCATCGGCCATTTCTGACTCCGAGAGTGATAATGAAGAGGAAAAGAAGGAAAAGAGTGGCGAAGACAAAGTCGCAAGGCCTTCTGCTTCCACTACTGGAAGAGAAGAAAGTGTAAAGAGCCAACAGCATCAACTTCAATCTCCACAACAAAAAACCCCAAGCCAAGACAAGAACATAAGATCTTCAAGACCGTCATTAGAAGTACCTTCTCCTTCAGAAGGAAGAACCAACCGCTCCTATATGAATACTTTGCGTAGGGAGTTCTACTTGAGTGACAACGACGAAGGCAACTCCGAGGAGCCGGGCCCTATCCCAGTTCCTATATTGAGAGGCGCTGCAGGCTCTTTTTCAGCTAGAGCAGGAAGGTCGGGATCCAGATCCCATTCCTCAGGCGATCAAGGAAAATCCAAGGAAAATGAGCCTTTCACTCCTTCTGGTGGTATCTTACTTAAGGGCAATACCAACTCAAACAATAGAAGAACACAGAAGGGTACCAGAAAGAACTCTATCATAGACAGTAACCTTGAGAATGATATGGTCTCTCCAATGACCAAGATTAGAACCACCGACAGTGGTCATTCCGAGATATTGAACAGCAACATGGTCAGTAGAAGAGAGAGAAGAGCATCAAGATCATCCATTGATAGTGAAGCTGATTCTCACGCTTCTAGATCCTCTCAAGAAACTGAAGAGGATGTGTGTTTCCCCATGTTAAGAGAACATGTTCGTATTAAGGGTATTGACTTTGATGAAATTGAAGAATTTATCAAGGATGAAAGAGAACAAGGAGAAATGATGAAACAACAAAGAATGTCTTTAGCACAGAGGACTGCTTCTAGGGTGACCTCTGGAGACGCTAGATCAACTGGATCTTTCTCCAACGCATCTAGAGGTCAGAGTTCTGCAGCTCTCAAGTACACTCCTAAGAATATTTTGAAGAAAACTAACACAACTCTTTCGAAATTCAAGTCCAGAATCATGGAGAACCCATATGCGGACTCAGATTCTATCAAGTCGATGCACGGTCCTGAAAAAGAAAAGCTTCCTTCTGATTCTTCAAGTGCCAGCGAGGAGTATGAATTAAAGGATTCATCAATTAGACAACATCACTACGTTCCAGATGATAACTCATCTGATCAAGTCAAGTTTGGAGGCACCAGAATCAGTGATGGTAGTGCTGAATTGCCAGACAGGTTCTCTTTCTTCAGTTCGGAAAATGAAGAGACCAGCCATGCTCCAGACATTCCATCATTAGTTGAACCCGGTCAATCAGTTCGTGAACTTTTCAGAAACGGGGAAGGAACGTGGTGGCTTGATTGCGTTTGTCCTACTGATTCTGAGATGAAGATGTTGGCCAAAGCGTTTGGTATCCATCCTTTGACTGCAGAAGATATCCGTATGCAAGAAGCTCGCGAAAAGGTGGAGTTATTCAGAAGTTATTATTTTGTCTGTTTTCACACCTTCGAGCCTGACAAGGAATCCGAAGATTACTTGGAGCCTATTAATGTTTATATAGTTGTTTTTGGTGATGGTATCTTATCCTTCCACTTCTCACCTATTTCACATCCAGCAAGTGTCAGAAGAAGAGTTCGTCAATTACGAGACTATGTGGATGTTAGTGCTGATTGGTTATGTTACGCCTTAATCGATGACATCACTGATGGTTTCGCACCAGTAATTACTGGAATTGAATACGAAGCAGATGCTATTGAAGATTCTGTGTTTGTCGCTCGTGATCAGGACTTCAGTAACATGTTACAGAGAATCGGAGAATCCAGAAGAAAGGTAATGACATTGATGAGATTGTTGTCTGGAAAGGCTGATGTTATTAAAATGTTTGCCAAAAGATGCCAAGATGAAGCTTCTGTGAACCATACAAATATGATGCCATTGAGTCAGACTTTCGTCAATGTTGAAAGCGGCCATGGAACACCCACTGGCCAACCAGCACAATATCCAATTGGCTACGGACAAGGCGGTAATAGTGGTGTCAGCTTTGGACCCGGTCCAGGCGCTCCTTCCAGTACTATTAACCCAACTAACCACATGCAGTTCCAGACTCAAGGTGGTAGAGCTCAACCAAGAGCTGATATAGCATTATACTTAGGTGATATTCAAGATCACGTGGTTACTATGTTCCAAAACTTGTTGGCATATGAAAAGATCTTCAGTAGAAGTCATTCTAACTACTTGGCACAATTGCAGGTTGAATCGTTCAACTCCAACAACAAGGTTACTGACATGTTGTCTAAGGTTACTATGATCGGTACCATGTTAGTGCCATTGAACTTGGTTACTGGTTTGTTCGGTATGAATGTTCATGTGCCGGGTCAAGATGCAGACGATCCTACTTATCACTGGTTCGGTGGTATAGTCGGAGCTATGAGTTTGATTATCATAGTGTCTTTTATTTTTGCCAGGTATTGGTTAGGAAGAGTGAATGCTGCATCAGGATCCCCTGCTGTCAGTTCAAGAAGATCAATTAAAAGTCTTCGCTTGAGAACAAGAACCAAAGATGCTGCAAAGTCAATACTCAGCTTCCCAAATAGATACGATTAATTTCGTTCTTAAATTTAAACACGTAGTAAGCGTGTGAGTGATGAAAGTCACCTTACAGATTAGAGAAAAAGTACCATTTATTCGATGTGGTTTGACTTCCATATCTTCTTATTATTATTTATTTATTAATTATTTATTTTTGTATAGTGTTCTGTTTACTTCCACCTAATTAGGTCAAATTGCATATAATACACATGGTATAAGTTGATGCGTGCTGTAGAGAATGCTACAGTGGTGATGTAGAGAATCTAGATCGATCAATTCCATTAGAAAAGAGAGAATGACCTGGAAAACTTATTCTCATTGATACTAATCAGAACATTTTTATTCACATTCAACTACTAGCACGATTGCTGCGCCTGCAACGACACCAGCAACCACCATACACCAATATCACAACCACAAAATGCTTATTAAGAACGGGTACCATACACGAGAGTTCAGGCTGTCCTCCACCAGAGCCATTTCCGGTGCTCCGGTGTTATAATACCAACACTAGTAATTTCGACTATTCTCGTTATCCTCACGCAAACTTTTTGCAATCAATTTCCATTTTTCGCAGTCAATTCCGCATTGCAAAGTGTGGCTAAAAATGTTGCAATCACGTAAATGTACTGACGTTACAATGTATATAAGGATAGATATATGGTGAAAAATGGAGAAGATTTGAGTAGGAGTCGCTGTAAGAGTTTTCAATTGAGTTTGCATTTGATCTCGTAAAAGGAAAAAATGCCGTCCCCTACTAAGAAGCCGAATTTCTTGATCATTGTTGCCGATGACTTGGGGTTCACCGACTTGAGTCCGTTCGGAGGAGAGATCCATACTCCGAACTTGAAAAAGTTGGCCGAAAGAGGTGTCAAATTGACTGACTTCCATACCGCATCTGCCTGCTCTCCAACCAGATCCATGTTGCTTTCAGGCACGGACAACCATATTGCTGGGTTGGGCCAAATGGCCGAGTTTGCTTCTAGGCATCCCGAGAGATTTGCAGGAAAGAAGGGCTATGAAGGCTATCTCAACGACAGAGTGGTCGCTTTACCTGAAATATTGCGAGACTATGGTGATTACTACACTTTCATCTCCGGAAAGTGGCATTTGGGACTTTTGCCAGAGTACTGGCCGGTCAATAGAGGGTTTGAGAAGTCGTTTACGTTATTGCCTGGCGCAGGTAATCACTTCAAATACATAACCAAAGATGAGAACGGAGAGTATGCCAAGTTTTTGCCCCCATTATATGCTGAAGATGATAAGAGGTTCCCTGGAGAAGATTTGCCTGAAGATTTCTACTCCACTGACTACTTCACAAATAAGGGAATTGAGTATATTGACCACGAAACTAGAGCTGGTAGACCATTTTTTGGTCTTTTGACATACACTGCTCCACACTGGCCGTACCAAGCTCCTGAAGATCGAATTGCCAAGTACAAAGGCAAATACGACGGTGGACCTGAGGAGTTGCGTAGACAGAGATTGGCTAGTGCCGCCAAGGCTGGAATCATTCCTGAAGGAGTTGTTCCACATCCTATCAAGACCATTAGAAAGAGATGGACGGAGTTGACGGACCATGAGCGTAAGGTCGAATCCAGAATCATGGAGACTTATGCTGCTATGGTGGAGATCTTGGATGAGAACATTGGTAAAGTTGTAGACCATTTGGAAGAAACGGGCGAGTTGGACAACACCTTCATTCTTTTCATGTCTGACAATGGAGCTGAAGGTATGTTGATGGAAGCCTTGCCATTGACTGCTTTGAGAATTAACACCTTCATTGACAAGTACTACAACAATGAGTTTGACAACATCGGGAAGAAGGATTCGTTCGTTTTCTATGGTGACCAATGGGCACAAGCAGCAACTTCTCCCCATTCGATGTATAAGATGTGGTCTACAGAAGGTGCCATTGTTTGTCCTCTTATTTTGCACTATCCTCCTCTCTTCGGTAATGCCAATAGTGGAAAGGTATTGGACACCTTCACCACGGTTATGGACATCTTGCCAACAGTATTGGAATTGGCTGATGTGAAGCACCCTGGAAATACATATAAAGGAAGAGAAGTAGCGGTTCCTAGAGGTCTGTCTTGGGTGGGATACTTGTCCAATGAGAAAGATAGAGTTCACTCCGAGGATACTGTCACAGGTTGGGAGTTATTCGGTCAACAGGCTATTAGAAAGGGTTCGTACAAGGCATTGTACATTCCAGCTCCATTTGGGCCGGAGAAATGGCAATTGTTCAACATTAGAGAAGACCCTGGGGAAACCAAGGATCTTGCCGAAACGGAGAAAGAGGTTCTTGAAGACTTGATCAACCTTTGGGCGGTCTATGCTTCCGAGACCGGGTTGATTGAGTTGGGTGCTGGCCTCTTCGAGAGAGAGAAGATAGAGGGAGAGGATAACGACGTTATCTATAGAACCATTTTAGATAGTTAGAGAGAAAATAGATAGGATACAAATATAAAATACCAGAACAAATGTCCATATAGAATTGATAGGAAGACAAATGATCTGAGGAATACACTCATATACTATCGGCTCTGTTCTGTTCTAAGCAGATATGTTGGATCAATCATACTATTAGACTATCTCTTCTAAATTACACTTTCTATTTATACATGGGTTGATATCCTATATGGATCTTTTACTTTTTGGGCTTGACTCTACCTCTAGAGTTTCTCTCTTTCTTCTCTTCCTTTCCTCTCTTCTTACTTTTCTTGCCAGTGGTTTTCACTTCACCTACTTCCTCGATAGGAATCCAGACATCGTATTTATCATCGTCTCTCACTGGTGGACCGTTCTTGTCCCTAAAAACCTCCTTTCTCCATTCCTGCAAGTGCTTCTTCTTGGTGTACTTTCTCTTATCCTTCATAACAGCCTCCTTTGGTCTATAAGGAGCAAACTTCTTGATACCAATGAAGGAGTTCAATTGCTTATCATCAGCTAATAATATATCTCTGGTACTCAAACCAAAAGTCTCTGGCGACACTTCACGGTACCTGAACTTGAGTTCGCCTGATTCCTTCGAGCGGCCCCTTTCTTCCTCCACCTCGTCCATGAGTACATGTGTTTTGGACTCAACGATTTCCTGTGCTTTTGCTCTTAAGGATTCCTTCTCCTTTTTGCTTGATTTCTTATCTTTCAACTTATCCTTTTTAGACTTCTTCTTTGGAGGAGCATCGGCATCAAAGATTTCGTCGTCTTCATCATCATTTCCGGCTTCTTCTTCATCTTCATCGTCATCGTTCTTGCTATGGAAATCAGCCATAATCTCATCATCTTCATCCCAGGTTGGCTTCACGGAATCATCCTCATAGTACTGTTCATTGAAAATTTCTGCCATCTTACTATCCCAGTCAGCATCATCGAAGTCATCCTTAAGAAGAGCATCTCCAAATACTTTCTCTATAACTTCATCCTTGACCTCATCACCAACGGCTTCCTTTATCTTAGCCAAACGATCCATGACTTTATTCAACTTAGTGGTCTTCTTCTTCTTCAATAACTCGTCCTTTTCTTTACTCTCTTGTTCTCTCTCTTCCTGTTTCTTCTCTCTTTGTCTTTTACGAGAGTTAGTTGCCGATCTTCTTATCGTGGCTTGATTACGAGCGTAAGATACAATCTCTGCAGAGTTAGGATCTTCGTAACGGAAGTTATAGGCACGTTCAAACTGCTCCACGGTATCATCAAAGTCTTCTTCGTCATTTTGATCAATTCTGTCCAAATCAATGACCTTGTCATCTTTCTTTGGGATCCAGGCTCTGCCATCTACAAAAGCTTGCAAGAAGCCGTCTTCATTCCGGGAAGGATCTGGTAAACGGGTAATTTCCTTAGACTCCATGAGCTCATTTCTGGTTGGCTGTTCCTTCTTCTTTAGGAAGTCATCGTCAGAATCGTCGTCGTTTTCATCTTCGTTGTCTCCATGGAATGCATTTTTAATATCAGAAAGTAATTGGTCTCTTTCTTCCTTTTGAGCTACTACAAATGGCTTTTCTCCGTCGACGGTGCCAAATTCGTTCTCTTGGTATTGTTCATCCTCATCTTCATCCTTATAGTTTCCAGAAAGCAAGTTAATTCTGTGGTAATCCTTCAAGTACATGGGCTTTTCCTTCTTCTCCTTGGCAACAATGACGTTCTCAGGATCTTCAAAGAACTTGACTTTTGGGTCAAGTAACTTGGTAGGATTTTCTTTGATGGCTTGCAAAACCTTATTAATACCATCTTCGACGTCATCAGTAATCAAATCACCAAACTCGTCTTCTTCTTCTGAGGACGATTCATCGTCCGAACCAGAATCAGATTCTGGTTGAGCTTCCTTCTTAGTTGAAGCTTTAACCTCATGGGTAGTACTTTTCACATCTTGCACTTCAGCTGGCGAGGCGCCGCTTTCTTTGGATGCAGCCTCCTTGGCCTTCTTGGCAGCAGACTTCTTTCTAGCCATTCTATACAATTACGCCAATTATGCCTCTACTAAATACCCTTCTAAAGAAACCACTTCCATTACTCTTCTCTTGACATAATTTTTCACGAGATGAGACGCTAAGTATGGTACGGCATATAGCCAAATAATATATTAGGGTGCAAAAAACTCGATGAGGTTGCAATGGGGGTGAGTGGTGGTGTAAGTGTGTAAGGAAGAATGTGTGTTGTAAGTATGATTTGTGGTTGGTGAAGGTTGTAATGGAGTTGATTGCTGTTATTATGCAACGGGGAAGTGGAAATGGGATTTTGGACTATAAATGGTTGTCTGCGTCTGCTGGTAGTGTTCATGGATTGAAGTATTTGTGCGCGTACATATAGTTTGGTAAGATTTGTTCAGAGCATCCCTAATATATGCTTAGAGTATTGCTAAGATTTGCTCATAGTATATGTACTTGGGGTTAATTAGTGGGAATAAGAACTGGGAGAGTATTTAGTCATATATACGTATCTTTGGCACCAATTTAAAGTGCCAGAAATCATGGATGCTCTACTGCTAATAGAACTTCAAAACATGGAGGTTCCCTTTTTACCTGACTATTGCAGGACACGAATAATTCTATTAACAAGCGGCTGAGAGACCAAAAGAGTAAATGGGTTGCCTGATTACTATATGTATGTATACTTCACATAATATGGTTGGTGCCGGTTTCATGAAATATATGATTAAAGCTATGGTTCTATATCGAATGAATATGCGTTATATACAAACTAAGATACATAAGTACCCATAAAACAATCAAGACGTGTGGCTCAATTTGTTGCCCGTTATAGACAACATCTTTATCATTATAACGCTTTCTCGTTTAATGTCGTATTTGCAAGTTTCTTCTGTACAATCTGCTCTTGTTGTGGCAAGCCCTGTACATCGTACCACCATTTGATACCTAATTCAACTCTGTTCAAGTCCAAGTTTTCACTCAATGATTTCCAGAGCATTTTTGTCAAAAATCGTGATTCTCCAGGCGTACTAGCAGCAATTGCTTGGTATATGTTGTCCAACCAAGAAGTAAAAGTTGACAATGGCAAGTACGGAATCAAGTTGATTATTGTGAGTAAGAGTGCTTCTCTCGATGTCTCTGGTGCTAACCGGTTTTCAAATTCATATCCTGGAGCAACATTTCCACCAGCAGCTGGAAAAGGATCGAATGAGACTGAATTCTTTGGCTTACCTGCACTATTGGCGGCTACAACGTTATTATCCTCGCCCTCTTGTTTCTCAAAATTTCTCAACGTCGACATGGCTTGAATCTCTTGTATTGGCTGTGGCGAAGAGAACATCTCATTGCCGTTTTGGGTTTTGTTGTCAAGACGTATTCCTCTTGGAGTGTTCGAAGCCACTAGATAGAGATGAGCAATGAATTGCTCTGCTGAATCACGATGCGGACCAGTGGTGTATTGAATTGGGGTCGATAAGAGCTTCTTTCCTAAAGTCTCTATTGCGATGCTAAGTTGTTGAGCTGAAATTCTTCCTGGGAACTGTCTCAAGAGCAATTCAACGTATTCAGCACAATTGTCAATACTATACGAAGAACTGTTCGAGAAACAGAAAAGTAACACAGAATGGCCAGCTTCTATTAAGTCGCTGTCCTGATATTTACGATCATCAGCGAGGCTCACACACATGTCGAAGATGAAGTTCTTTATGAAAGTGTCATTCTTCTTATTCAGCTGTAAATAGTTCTCCCACAAGCCCAAGACGAAGAGCACTTTCGATCTCATAACATAATTTGTGTTTAGCACATCTGGATATAAATTTATTTCCCTGTAGTCACCTATCATCGTCTTCGTCAAGTTTTCAAATCCCACTCCGGTGTTAAGGGCCAATTCAGTGGATAAGTAATATACGAAGTTGTAGCTATCAAAGCCTCCTTGACCGATAGACAACAATGTGAAATTGAGGTAATAAAGACTGTTTAAGATACTCAAGGATATCCCCTTGTATTGCAGTTCAACTTCAAGGAGACGGCCCCTGTTAAATGGGTTGTAGATATTGAATCCAGAATTGGCTGACATGAATCTTGTCAACACACCTTGAAATACAAGAATTTCGGCAAATAACACGCCCTTCATGTAATACCAGAACTGTCTATGAATTGGATTGTTGTCAGTGGCACTACCAGGGTCGTTGAATACAGAGCTCTGTGTCGTGTGAGTCAATGCTCTGTTCAAGTCTCGAATCTTTACCAAATCATCCGTGATTAACTCAAAGGATCTGTGATCATATTTCAAGGACTTGTAATATGATTCTAGTAAAAAGGATAGCCTATTTATGTGTTTAATCACAGGCTTTGAGGCAATTTCCTTCTGGACAATAGTCTCGCTTTCTGTGTTATTGGGATTCAATTCGAAGAATTTAAATAAGACGGCAACTGAGCTGGTTGGGTGAAGGAACAAGAGCTCAACCAACTTGGATATAATGAAAGAATATGAAATGCCCCCTGTGTAGTCTTTCACATTCTCGTCTTTTTTGTATGTGACGGCAAAACTCAACAAACTGAGATTGACGATATTGTCTGGATGTGATGGAGCAAGACTGAAGCCAAGAGCTTTGCGGAAAAGTGCAGTAGAGTCTCGATCCCAATCACTAAAGAACCACTGATACTCAATAAAGTTAGGGATCATGTAAAGCTGGTCTCTCAACTCATTAGAGAGAAAGAGTCCCGCTAGAACAGGAAGTACTTTCCATGAGTTGATCTGTGGGTTAAACGATACAAAATTGGACAATTCCTTCAAAATGACACTGTAGTAAGTCTTAATGGGAAGCGTTGGTTGAGATATTTTGAGCTTCTTATCTGTAATCAATTTGTACACCTCAATGATCACGTAGTTCTCTTCAAATGGAGCATTTGCTTCTTGACCGAAGCACAACGGATTGTTCAAGAAACTGGCGATAATAAGTCTCAAATTGTGTTCGTGTTTGATATATGGCACGTAGTGGTACATGTAACCCAAGATCTTCTGAATTGACGTATCCTTCTTGGGAAATCTCATATCATTAATCAAGAAGTCCAACTCTTGTGGAATTGCTTGAGGATAGTTGCTACTCGACGAAAAAGGTGCCAGCATGGACCCATTTTCTGCCCCTGGGTTCCCCCCGTAGATCAACGCACGCCCTTGGGGACCTAGCTTTCTATTCAAGTCAGACATACCGAACAACGACCTTACTTAGCCTCTTGGGTGATATTGTAAAAAGAGCAAACGCTCAAGAAGAAGAGTATTCGATATGAAAAATCGATGTGTGGAGAAAATCGGTTTGACCGAGGAGCAAGACTAGTCACGTGAGCGATCTAGTTTAAATCTGCATATAGACTGAGAAATTATGGTCTACCCCAGATTTCACTGTAGAGGTGGTAGAATTGGCAAAGGAATCCTATTTAAGTGCATAATATGGAAGGGGAGTAACACAGAATTTGAGGAATGCTTGAAGTTGCATCTTGCACTTTTATATGGACAGTAAACACTCTTCTGAGCGTCTAATTATGTCTCTTAGTGGCAAGTTCTTATCGCGTCCCAATTAGGAAATCGTGGTGCATTGTTCACAAAAACAAATTTGCAGTAATTGCATAGAAAAGACTATAAAGAGAAAACGGGTATGTTTCAAGACCTTGTTTTCCGGCGGAAAAGCGATATATGACATAATTGAAAATTCTAGTATATACATATGTTATTAATGGACAAGTTTACCACCAAATATTTTCAAATACTTCCCTATATACGCTGTAGTATGTAATTGTATAACTGCGAAAATGGCTGCAACTGGCTTCCCCCGTTATTTTCGCAACCACAAATACAAATAAAATTACCCCAAAAATCTTTTAATGGGCTCTTACTTCTTTCCTCTTCACCATCAGTTATCCGTTTTCACAAGATAATAAAGTGTCTTACCGTTTCCCCAGGCACTCTTGAACTCGTTCTTATCTTTGAAAATGCAATTCACCAACCTCCACCGTTCTTACTCCGCTCCCCAGCTTTCCACTTCCTATGTTGCGTCAGTTTCTCTTGCCAATCACGCCCAGCGTCGTAAGAGGGACAAATTGAGAGCAAAACTTAAGAAGCTTCGCCAAAAGAGCTCTTTGAAGTTCAAGAAGTTCTTAGGTCTTACCAGGAAGAAATCGTTTGGTTCTTTTAATGTTGTACCACACAAAGCTATTAGAAACTCGCTCGCATCCGATGCTGTCATTACCACCTCTGACAACACCGTTTTTACTGCCTTTACCACTGAAACTAATGTTACATCAGCTGATATCAGCATTGCCACTTGGAGTACTGGCCCCGACGTCCGTCTACAAGACGACGAGTATATTTACTATGCATACTGCTATGACAGTTCTGACAATCTTATTCGTACTAGAAATGTTTACAAAAATGGAGATCCACTCCCAGATGTGCACTCATTACCCGAAGAAGTAAGATCTAGAAGAGATATATCACACGGAGAAGATTCATCACCTGAAAGACATAGGATGAGACATCCATTTAGACGTAGTCCAGACACTCGTCACGGTGTTGAACAGGCTAGACCTTTTAGAGAGAGTACGTTAGAACCATTTCCGCTATTGAGTAGAAGGAATAGGCTTATTGAAGTCGAACCTGATAAACAGGAGGCTGTCCTTTATGAATCGAAATTACTTGTATTGAAATCGCTTGAAAATCTTGAGTCTGATGTTCCAATCTTCGAAGAAGATTCTTTTGATTTGATTGATGTGCTTATGAGTGAAGCTCAATCCTTAATTGAGAGTTTAGAAGATGAAGAAACTCCAGAACAGCTTATGCTTCAACAGCAAGATATTTCCCTTTCGTTGGTTCCTTGGAACCGTCGTTCAAAAGAATCCAGTACTGTCAATCCTGTTACTAGAATTGAGACCCTCAACTTCACTGATGGATCTCAGAATATATTGTATTCCGGTTACGATGAGCGTAACTATGTGAACTATTCTTTCCCTCCTTCCCGTGAACATCTTGGAGTGATTGAGAATTGTGTGGAAGGCTCTTCGTCCACCTATAGTACTCTCAATCTCAAAAAGGACGAGAACGAAGATGACGAAGAAATAGAGGAAATCATCAGACCCCTCGGATACTATTCTAGATCTGAATTGTTTCAATCATCTCGTATTTTTAATCTTTCTTCCAGCCCAGCACTTCTTGAGTTAATTGAAGAAGTCAAGAAGGACAAAGAACTAGTAGACGACCTAGATTATCACAGATCGCGAATCCACAATACTAATAATAGGTCACCACTCGCTCGTTTTGGTGAGCCCATAGTTCCTCGTCGTCGTATTAGACCATATAGAGAGGTTGTCTGTCATATTTGCTTGCGCAATCCTATTGCAAAAGAAGAGAAAAGTGAAACCGAAACCGAAACCCCTCCTAAGCCCCAAGTACCCTCATGGTCTCTACTTCGTATTATTGGTGTTGCTCAAAACATCGAGGTACCTAAACCAAAAGACAACCAAATTGCAGCAACAGGAACAACAACAACAACAACTGCATTGGTTAACCAAGCAAGCTCTCCTAAACCCCTACAATCTCAAGCTCCCAACATTTATGCTATACCTTTCAGATCATTACTTCGCATAATTGGAGTATCCAATGAAACTGAAGTAACTAACCTCTCAGAGAATTCAAGTGAAGCACAAATTACGGAATTGGGGGATGTTGAACAAGAGGTCGAGTCTCCAGTCTTATATCCACTGTATCCATCTAATGCTATTGAAGATAGCAAAGATACAGAGAAACCAGATCAAGCTGAGGTACCCAATATCCTTGAGGAATGTACCGATGCTGAAACACCAGCTGGTACGTCAAGTTTATCTTCCACTACTCCATCCAGTCCTGATAGCGTATCCCGAGAGATAGCAAATCCCACAGATATTGAGGAGCGTACTACTGGTTCAGTTGTTGATGACGAGGAAGCAGACATTCCACGATTACAATCTACATCATTCTCTCTTGGTGTCACTAAATATTTTGAGGTAAGCCAACCAGGTGAAACCGTAGTTCAAACTACTGAATTGGTTAATGTAGGCGTACAAGCCAACCAACCACACTTACCACTTGATCATATTGAAGTACCCAAACCAGAAGCCAAAGAAAAGGAAGACTTAATTGAAATTCCTGAATCCACATATAGCTCTGAACTCCCTCTTATATCCTCTCACTCTCTTGGTGTACATGATAGTAATGAAGTAACCAAACCAATCGAAGAAGAAGATAAGGAAGTCAATGCTCCACCATTACCTCCTAGGTCATTCTTTTCTCTAGATATCTTCAAAAGTAATGGTGTAACTAAACCAAATGAAATCGTAGTAGAACAACATACTACTGAATTGGTTCATAAAGATGCAAATGTCAAGACTCTACAATTACCTTCTATGCCATTTTATTCTCTTACTGCAGTCGAGGATGCTGAGGAGCCCAGACCAATTAGTTCACTGGTTACTGACGATAAGAAAAGCGACGCTCCACAAATACCTTCAAGATCATTCTTTTCTCTAGATATCTTTAAAGGGGTGGGGGTCACTAAACCAAAGGAACTCGTCATTGAACCACACACTATTGGATTGGTTAATGACGATAAGCAAGATCACTCTCCTGAACTAGCACCTAGATCATTTCCTTCTCTTGAAGTACTTCAATGTGCTGGGGTAAACAACCCCAATGAAAAAGTAGCTGAACTACAAACCTCTTTATCGGTTAATGACGAAAAGCAGGAGCAATCTCCTGAATTACCACCCAGAAAACATGAAGTTGAACAACAAATTATCACACTGGATTGTCGAGATAAGCCAAACGAGGTTCACCAATTGCCACCTAGATCAGTCTCTTCTCTTGATGCTATTGAGCAAACTGGAATCAATAAGCCAGACGAAAACGTAGTTGAATCACAAACTACTGCATTGGTTACTGAAGACATTCCACCCATTCCACCTAAGACTATAGAATCTGACCCAGTCGATAATTTGCCTGCTTCTTCACCGCTTTTATCTCTTACTGTATTCACCGATACTGAGATAACCAAATCAAAAGGAAATAAAGTTGGTCCACAGCCTACTGCTTCCGTTACATCAGTTCCAAGCACTAGATCCTGTGAGTTTCAACCTGTCTCTATATCATCTTCGACAGAAATACCTGAATGGGACTTTAGAGTCTCTCAACTTGAACTCGTTTCAATCAGCTTCTCTGGAGACGAACCCTCGGTAGAACCAACGCCTCCAGGAATATCAGCTGGAGTGTCAGCTTTGGTGAATTTCTTCAATGGATTTGGAAATAACGTCACAAACGATCCAATTCCTAAGCAAATTGCACAAATCTCACAAAAACCACCATCAATTATTGGAGTTCCAAAATTAACTCCTTCACAACCTAGACCACTAACACCTCCTCCTCTACCACAGTCTTCGTCTACTCTGATATTGCCAATTGCCCCATCACCTCCTCCGACGCCGGTTGATGATCTTAGATCTGCACTCGAACAGATCTTCTCAACTGCTCCGACGCCAGATGAGGTTCACGCTCCCAATAGCGTAAACCTTCTTGGATGGCTTACAGCGATTCCGGAAATGGATATATCTACATCCAGAGGTGTGGAAGAAACAATGGCAATGTTAGACTTATACGTCCACAGAGTAGAGGCTTTGGTACACTCTCCACATTCTAAGAAAATAGGAGGCCAGTTCCTCCAAGGATGGCAGGAGAAGTTGCAAGAAGCCAAATCCATGAAGTTGAGACTTCTTAAAAAGCTTGTTGTCCTCCAGGTAGAGGAGGTGATCCTGATTGCACAATTGGAATTTTCGGTTAATGATTCAGTTGGAATGAGAGTTTAATTGCAGTAGTTGAAGATATGAAGTCAATGATATAAAGATATCAAAGCGCAAAGCGAAGCGCAATTTTCAACTAGCCAGTGCTAGCCAACTTCAAGGTTATATGAATAAGGGAACAGGATCCAGGTGTGTTCCTTGTCCGATTCTTAGTGTCTTGATGCACTTAGGCATACCTAGTCCTGTAGCTGGGTATCAATGCCTTAAATATTCGTGCTTCAAGCTACCTATTGAAGGGGACCTTCTCCCAAAGGTTCCTGGAAGCTGGGCAGTTTGAGTACGACATCAGATACGAAGTCGAAGACAAGGAGTTGGGAGAAGATGTGGAAACTGAGAACTTATGATTAAGCTTAGATGTCAGGTGCTGGCAGCATTATAACCAGAAATTACCCATTCAACTGTAAGAAACTTTCTTCCTGTCCTGTTTCATGTGCTTGATTTATCCCGATTTTATCATCTATTGTTTTATTGTGGTTGTTGCGTCAATTTGCAATGTGATTGTTTGACGTTTCTGTGTTATGTTGGTTCTTTCCGATTTAGTTATATCTTTCCTTTATCGGTTAGAACTTCCTTCTGTTCATTTCCCTGTTGGTTAACGTTGCCCTTGTCTGTTGCCGTTCCCATGTCGGTTATGTCTTTCACTCGTCCTATTGCCTTCCTCCGTCCAGTCTTGGAGGAAAGGCTGGTTAATGTTTCATCTCCTGTTGACGTCTCCCATTTGGCTAACATACCCTTATTGGTTAATATTCCCTTGTTGGTTAATATTCCCTTGATGGTTAATGTTCCCTGGTTGATTAATGTTCCCTGGTTGATTAATATTCCATTCTGGGAGACGTCCTTTTTTGGTTGACCTTTCGGTTGACTTCTCTTTGGTTAAACTTCTCCTTTTGAAGTGTTCTCTTCGACAGTTCCCTCTTCGTCGTTTCCATGTTGGTTAAAGGTAGAAGTCACCTTTCCGTGACATTCCCTTGTCTGTTATCTCTTGAATGACTTTTTTCATTCTTGATGAAGTTTCCCATGGTAAACGTTCTACTTGTTGATGTTTCTATGTGTCCCTGTCGGCTCATGTTTCTTAGATAAAGTTCCTGTTGGTTAGTATTTCCCCCTTGGGTACCAGTTTCCATTTGGTTGATGGTCCCCTTTTGGATTCCTAATTCCCACCTCGGTTATACTTTCCTGATGGTACTTTGTCTATGACTTGATTCTTCGTGTATTCGTTGGTCAGTCTCCTCTCTCCTCGTGGCATCATTGTCATATTAGTTTCAATGCTAGAGTTTTGCTTCAGGCAGGTAAATAATTGGTACTTATTTACACTATATCTTTCTCTCACCCGACCCACTAATAACGTGGTACTTATTATGGTCACTTTCTCCCTTTGTTCAGACTTTGGTCTGTTCACCTTTTATCTCTCACCCGATTACGGGCTATTCCTCTCTTTGTTCAGACTTCGATCTGTTCACCTTTTTGCGTTTAGGAAAGGTGTTCTTACCCTAAGCGTTCGCAATATAAAATTTTTTAATATAGCATCTCTGTAGTCGTAGCTTCTATCCGTTGCAAATGCTATCTAGTAGCGAAGCGAGAGTAACTCTTTTGCGTGTGAGTGGCAGCGTCATGTCAGCTCCTATGTTGACGTGTGAAAACATGTTCTATGAGCCATAGAATAGACTCCATAGGCTCAATATAAAGCTTTTTTGCAGCCATCCACAACTCTGCAGCAGCCCAATGCGGAAATTTTTCACAGCCAGAGTCTTGTCCGGAGTGTCAATGGGTTATACATGGAGAAAAATACGAAAAGTATCATGAAATCTTCCAGTAAGAGTCGAGGGTTGGAAGTTGGAATGCTGTCGTTTTGTTATTGCTTCCTGTTTCGTTGGAAATGTGACTGTCGTTTATGTATGGTTGGATAAGCATCGTAAAGACGTGCTTGTGACACAAGTAACACTTGTTGACATATTTTGTTTTATCTGTGAAGTCTGGTGACGTAAAAGTAGATAGGGGTGGAATACACGAGAGTTACATCAATAGGTCTTAGTCTAGCTATTGCATGGATATAGGTGGTAACATTGAGTAGCCCGAGCATATATGGTTAGTCTTCACTTCATATGTGCTGCAGCCACTCCGTTTGATTTTAATGTCATTATATTGTCACTACTAACTATTTCTTAAAGGATTTCTATTTTGTCATTTCTCTTGGTCTAAACTATGTACAGTGGTCTTCGTGCCTTCTAAGCCCATTCAATAGGAGATTGCAAAACCTTTACCAACTTCTCCTCTTCACTGCCCTCTTCAGGGTGGTGATCGTAAACCCAACTGGCGGTTGATGGTAAGGACATCAAGATACTCTCAACCCTCGAACCTGGAGTCTGCAAACCGAATTGGGTTCCTCTGTCCAAAACCAAGTTGAATTCAACGTATCTACCTCTTCTGATCTGTTGCCAGTTCTTTTGTTCTGGGGTGTAAGGTAAGTCCTTTCTCTTCTCAACAATGGGAACGTATGCCTCAAGAAAAGCGTCGAATGACGATTCTACGATGTGCAAGATGTCACCAGCTGGCTTGGTGTCGAAGTCATCGAAGAAAGTACCACCAATACCTCTGGTTTCACCACGGTGCTTGATATAGAAGTATTCGTCACACCATTTCTTATATTTTGGGTACAATTCGGTGTCGTACTTGTCCAAAGCGTCCTTGTGGACCTTGTGGAAGTGCTTGGCATCGTCTTCGTACAAGTACGATGGAGTTAAGTCAGCACCACCTCCGAACCACCAAGCCTGAACCTCTTTGGTCGCAGGATCGGTTGTTTCAAAGTAACGGTAGTTAGCGTGAGTGGTAGGAGCATGTGGGTTGATTGGGTGGATAACCAATGACAATCCACAGGCAAAGAAATCAACACTTCCGTCATCAGAAGCAGCCTTCAAGTTGCGATGGTCGGCCTTCATTCTGGCAACGGCTGCTGCTGGGAGCTTACCGTGAACAATGGAGACATTGACACCACCTTTCTCAAAAGTGGAGCCATTCTGGAGAACCATTGATTGACCTCCGCCGCCGCCATTTTCTCTGGTCCAGCTATCGGTGTGGAAATCCACCGTATCCAAAGCAGCGATAGCAACGGTGATTTCCTTCTGTTTCTGTCTTACGAGAGCCTCCATTCTGTCTCTGATCGAGAACGAAGAGTCGTGAACTTGCTCGTACGAGACCATTTTGTAATTACGGCTATTTGGTACGCTTTTTGGCGTGTTTCTTTCCAGAATTGTAGCTGTAGCTGGGTTTCTTTGTCGATATCACCTGAACTAAGAACTGGAATTCTTACCGGATTGTGACGGTTCTTGGCAGGATAAAAGCGCTCGAATACCGCTTGCTTGTGACACGGCTTTACTTCCAGCTGACGGGACTACAGTGCAAACCTACGGTTTCTACCCCGTTATATACCAGTGTCGTACTGAGTTTTCCAAACGACGAAATCACGAGATTGGCACCGTAAAATGACACAAAGAACGGGGGGAAAAAAGTGGTGTGGACGGGAAAAAAGAGAACTCGTACGGTTTTGGCGGTGTTTACAGGGGAATGTGCGTAGTGCGTAGTGAGTGCTGAGTGCTGAGTGCTGAGTGCTGAGTAGCGAGGTGGTGTGATGAGGTGGTGGTGTGTATTAGTGGGAGGTGAGATGGTGGTGGTTAGAGTGTAGTGGGAGGTGAGATAGTGGTGGTTAGAGTGTAGTGGGAGGTGTATTAATGAGAAGTGTATTAGTGACAGATTTATTAGTGAGAGTAATTAGTGAGAGTAATTAGTGAGAGCTAGTGAGAGCCGTAGTGAGAGCCGTAGTGAGAGCCGTAGTGAGAGCCGTAGTGAGAGCCGTAGTGAGAGCCGTAGTGAGAGCCGTAGTGAGAGCCGTAGTGAGAGCCGTAGTGAGAGCCGTAGTGAGAGCTATAATGTATCTAGCTGTCGTATATGGTATGTGGTATGTAAGGGCACTATATGGTGTGGGTAATTACTTCTACGCTATGTATGAGTGCTTATTAGGTAGTGGATGTTATTTGTACGCGTTGTAGTATAGTCTACTTGAATGGAGTCTTCAGTGGTTAACCACTATTTCGTAGTTGAGAAGATGATGATATCTATCTTGCCCTTTTCCACCTCCCAATATCAGAAGTGTTAATTATCCTTATAGTTTTATACTCCTCACTCGTCTACACTCGCCTACACTTATCCAATTCAGACTGGCTATGTATAATGTCTGCTCTATAACATAAAAAAGATATATGTAAAATTCTAAACCGTACTCCACGGCAGTATTAAGTTTTGAATTAGTGGAGTCTAAACCTCCAATACTAATCCGGAAATCAAACGTAGAATCAATTGATGAGATCGAGTCTCCTATTAATATGAATAAAATGAAAAATTGAAATTTCCTAGCAGACTCTTTAAGTCTTGGCCTGCTTCTTCTTCTCTCTGTTACCTTTAGGCACTCTTGCCCACCAGTAGAAACCAACGGTGAGAATAATGTTAATGGCAATGAAAGCAACAAAAATACCGAAGTTTCTCCACCTCTCAGAATACAAGGCATTTACTGTTTTCAAGAAATCATTGGTAGACCTCATTTGACAGAAGGCACAGTTAGAAGTGGAGTTTGGCTCGATCAAGTAACCACCAGCTGTCTTCATATACTCAGCCATAAAATTTTGACAAGTCTCACCATTTGGAGGCACGAATTTAACTAGCTCGGCTTCAGCACAGGTAACTTTGGTATTTGCCAATCCGGTGGACAAAATAGCCTGGATTAAGTAAGTGAATGGGTTACATCTGTACATGAAGATCCAGAATCGAGGTAACACATTAGGTCCAGCTAAGACACCACAGAAGTTCAAGCACATAGTGAACAACAAGGTGGCCAAGTTGGCAGCATTATCGGCAAGCTCGTTGAAGGACATACAGAGTTGAGCCATAGTACCAGAGTAAACAAAAAAAGAAGTAAGCAACAACCATACGAGGGCACCACGTTCGTGAACAGCGTTTGTTGGTTCGGCATTTCTGTAGAGACCAACAGGGTAGTACCAACAGAAGTAAGATAATGTTCCGACACCAATGTGGTATGGAATTTCAGCAGTGATTTGACCAGCAATGAAAGCGAACCAAGAGAAGGTTCTGGATGGAGCCTCTCTAACTTCGTACACATCTCTCTGTCTGACGAAGTATGGCAACATTTGTTGGACAATGGTGTTAAAAGGAATAAAGAACATGAAAATGGCAAACATTTGATTCTGTAAACCTTGCATCGACAAATCAGCCTTGAAAAATGAGAAACCATTGAACAAAGCGGAAGATAACACCAAGAACAATTTCGAGTATATATAACCTGGAGATCTCCAGTTTTGCTGGATAACTCTTGCTGAGACGATGAGGTATTGCTTCCAGATTGGAGCGGCATACTTCAAGTGAGACTCAGGACTGTCATCCTTTGGAATCTTAACCAATTCTCTTTCCATCTCGTCCAACGAGTTGTTAACCTCAGTGAATTCAGTAGAGTTTCTCCAGACTTCATAGTAATCTTGGTTGGCCTTGGAACCTGGTGCAGCTCCAACAACTTCCAACATCCATTCGGCTGGATTGGCTTCCTTTGGACATGGATGAGCACCGTACTTCTCGAAGTAGTTGATCAAAGTGCTACAGTTCTCACCTAAGTCTCCAAAGTAGACAGTTCTTCCTCCCTTTTGCAAGAATAACAAACGGTCGAACTCTTTCAATAACAAAGCTGATGGCTGATGGATAGTACATAAAATAGCTTGACCGTGGTCAGCTAACTTTCTCATCAACTTACAGATAGACCAGGCAGTCTGAGAATCTAAACCAGATGTAGGTTCATCCAAGAACAATAACAATTTAGGCTTGGCAACTAACTCAACACCAATGGTCA